>PVJS01011467.1:0-45721 GCA_004027185.1 Glis glis | reverse complement strand
TGTACATACACAAACCTATAAGACTCAATCACTATCTGGAGCATGAAAGGGAGGGAAGGGGGAGGGAATAGGGTGGGATTGGAGGGAGGGCTAAATGTGCAATGTGTGCATGTATGATGTTCATACCCTGACATATATCAAAATGTATAATTATAATTTACAATGCACCAATAAATGAACAAAAAAAGTTAAAAAAAAAAAGACGGAAAGACCAAGAACCTTCCCAAAGTAGGATGTGTCCCTGTTACAGACAGAAATTCTCATGTCAGAACGACTAGGTTTTTCCTTTCCAAGGCAATAAAATTAAGAATTGAAATAAGTTTTGTCTGAAAGAGAAATGAGTTCTCTGATTACTAGCTCGTTGGACTTTTAATGTTTTCTAAATCTGTCATATAGTTTTTTGTTCTCCTTCACCGTCCACCTGTTATTCTAAATCTTAGTGTAGTTCATGTTCTTAGAAATGCATGTGAAGCCTGGAAATTACAGTTAATTACACTTCTAATTGTCAAACAAAAGAATTTACCTGCAAAATTAAAACACAAGGAAAAAAATGTGATCACTCCAGAAAATTCAGAGCTGAGAATTAAGATTCATTAAAAGATGAGAACAAGAAAGAAAGCTGTCACAGTGCCCTTTTTTGTTGTTGTTCTTGAGAAAAATCCAAGAATGTTTTTTTCACATTCTTTGTGAATTAAGAAGGGTTTTGACAGCTGATTGTGTTTATAGTGCATGAAAAATTTTAGGTTTATTGTTAGAAAACTGTAATACTGTTAGAAATAATGGCAAAGCCAAATGTTTGCAATATAATTATCATTGTCCTAGAAAATTTGTGGTTATGGGGAAAAAGAAAATTGAGCAACCCTTTCAAAAAATTGTATCTGGGTCTAAATGAGGGAGAAAATAGTATTATTTTTTATAATCCTTATAATTAAAGAGTGTCTTCAGGATTGTTGGCACCTTGTAATTACATTGAGGGTGGTTTTTCATGGAGAGACGGGCATTTTGGAAAAGGCAGTTTAATTAATCAGCACATAAAATATGAAAAAGATGGAGGTGACTGTTTCCAGATTGAAAACATCTGTGTCAAAATAGACATGGATTTCTGTACAGCTTCTTCCTTCAAATATTTCTGGATGTTCTTTCTGTCTATTGCAACTACCAAAGAGGAGGTTTCCTTACAATCTTAACTTATTTTTATAATCCTGGTCACTAGCTCTAAGCCTCTTTGACACCTAAGACACCTAAGACTACCATAAGACTGCCTTTCCTAAGTGATTACTTCCACTGTGTGTATTAATCAACTTTCACTGGACTCTGTGGGCTTACTTTTTCAATTGTGTGGCTGTGTGGTCCCCTCTGCTTATGTGAGACTCTTTGCAGGAGTAGCTTCCAATCAATAATCTGTGGCTAAATACTCCATAATACTAGACAACAGTGCATGGTAGAAAGAGCTTTGGACCAGGAGTTAGAACTCTGGCTCTCATTTTTCTCCTGGTATGAACTAGAGTAACCTGCTATCTCGGAACCTCTGTTTCTTCATCTGAGAAGTTGGGAGAATAATCAAAAGAGCAGCACATCAAAGGCTTCTAGCATATCAATAAGCATTGCAAACAATATATATTTTTATCTAGTGGATCATAAACCTTCTGGAAAATGTTCCATGGTTTCTTATCAACTCCTGGACCTACCAAGTTGAGATTCCTGATCTTAACATTTTAAATGCCTAATTACCTGGCCCATTGTATCTGCTCATGTCCTAAGTTATCATGAGTAATTATTAAATGAATATTTTAGCCTAGGATTTTGACAAATTTCCTTTGAACTTATTCTCAATTTTTGGTGTTTTTTTTGTACTGGGGATTAAACCCCTGGGTATTCTATTTCTGAGCTATTTTTTCAACCCTATTTTTAAATTATTTTTTATTTTTGAAACAGAGTCTTGCTAAGTGATGGAGGGCCTCACTAAATTGCTTTGGCTGGCCTCAAACCTGTGATCCTCCTGTCTCAGCCTCCCAAGTCCTGGGATTAAAAGTGTGCGCCACCACACCCAATTCATTTTCACTTTTGAACCTTACAACCATCATATGATAAACTGCTATTGTTGTTTTTTTCATTTCTTTTTGTGGATAAGAAGATGAGCTTCAGGGAAGTTATAGAACTTCCAAAAAATAACTTACCGATGTAGGGGAAAAGTCAGTAATCGAACCAAGACAGTTTAATTTCAGAATCTTTCAGTTCAGTCTTAGCCACTGAACTGTACTGTTCCAAGACATTTATGTTGGGGCTGGACTAATTGTTGTGCCTGACTACACTGGAGGACATTTTGCTGTATTTTTTGATACCTCAACGCCTGTCCTTGCCCATTTCTCTCTGCGTCTCTAAATTCTATTATGATGACTATATTTTCCATTCCTTGCTGGGTATGTACACCCAATTTAAACTCTCCCTCCCCTCACTGAGCACTCCTATATTGTTCTAACCAGAGACACAGCAGGATGTATTACCTCCTATTTTGCCTGATGAAAAAGAGCAAAGTTGGACCAAGCTCAAGAGTAAGGATGTATCTTCTACCTCTTTTACTCATCCTAAATTGTGTAGAAAAAATAATGGAAAATAGCAAGTACACACATTCATCTGTAATTATCTTTTGAGATTTGTAGTTTTGGAATGTTTTTGGAGGCTGTCAATTCAAGCCCTGCCTATCTTTTCAGAACCATTTTCTATTTTTTTTCCCAGTACTGGGAATTGAACCCAGGGGGCATTCTACCTCTGAACTACACCCTCAGCCCTTTTTATTTCTTATTTTGAAAGAGGGTTTTGCTAAGTCGCAGAGGGCTAAGTTGCTGAGTCTGTCCTTGAACTTGCAATACTCCTATTTCAACCTCCCAAATACTGGAATTATAGGTATGCACCACCATGCCCAGCTTATTTCTTAAATAAGTTAGAAGAGGAAAAGTTATTTTTCATAACCTAAGCCACCTCCTCCTCCTCTTCCTACACCTTTTCCTTCACCTCATCATATGCCAAAACAACCTTTAGTTATATAACCTATCCTCTTGCCTCTTTCTCTTCCTGACAGTGCTCAATAAGTGTATCTCAGAGTTGTTTGTTTGTTTGTTGATGTTACAGGACCTAGTAGTAGTTTAGACTCTGGGTTTGGAGTCTGGGTGTCCTTTAGCCACTGAAGTGGTATAAGTGTTATTGGGAAATTACTGATCTACAACAATCTCTAATTGCCTTCTTTGCTCCCTGGGGATGATAATAATAACAACACCTACCTCTAAATATTTTTGTGGGAATAAAATGAGACAATTTATTTAAGTACTTAGAATTCATTCTCATTCATTTCCTACTGGCACATACTAAATGCTCAATAAATAGGGACAGTCACTGTGGCTGCTGCTATTAACACCATGTTGCCCCCAAACAGGTAACAGATATTAGGGGGAGGACTGTGTTCTTTTGTTGTTGTTGTTGTTGTTAACTTTCCTCAAGCAGAACATGGTTCTAGACAGGTAAAACTTGCACTGATGTTGTCCTGATCATAATATTTGTCTCTCACAAAAGTGGCAAAGAATATATTCAGATATTCAACCCAGTTATCTTCTTCTCCATCTTGCTTTCAGGATATCTCCAACCCCTGTGAGCTACGCTACAACCTCTCCCTTTTTTCATTTGGAGGTCTTTACGGTCTCCCTCTTCATCTCTCTTGCAGCCTCTCCATCTGCTCTCTGGATAAATGCTCTGCGAGATTGGCCAATTCATCTTTGCTAATTCTTGTCTCATTTTGTTCTCTCCATCACCCAGTCTCTGGCCACTCAGGAACACTCAGGAACTGACAAAAATGAGCAAGTAGAACTCCTTCCCGGAAACAGTGGGTGATATTTCAAATATTTACCACTTAATATCTTTTCCTTCTATCACCACCACATAAAATATTAACAATCAACAGTGGGACTGCCTCTAAAACCATGATACAAACAGCGTTCAAATGATTCCTCCTTTAAAAAAATTCCCAAAGAATTTTTCCCCCAAATTACAGCAGTCACTATCTGCCTGAACACACAGAATTGGTATATTGATGCTTTGTTAAGATTCTCATTCATTCCCCTACTCAATTTCTTACATTTCCAGACTGATTACTTTTCATTCCAGGAATACAGTTATTTCTTCTCTACATGACTGCTTTTGTTTCTTTTTACACCTGTACAATAAGTATTTCTTATAGCCAAGGGGTTAGATCATTAATTTAAAGACAACAGCGCCGAGTTCTGTGGATTTTTTTTTCAAAGTAGAAGTTTCATTTCTCGGAAAGTTAAATTCTCCTTCCTTTAAATGGAATTGGTGAGTTAGAAGCACATTGTGCTTACTTTTTTTTTTTCCTTCCAGAGCGACAAAGATTCAGGTAATTAAATTAAACCAAAAAGCTCAATTCATGTCAGCTGTTCTCTGCCCATAAACACATCAGGGCGACTGGGGAAATAATTTTATTGAAAATATTAAATTTGGTGCAGGTTGCTTTCAGATATCATTTTTATTTGTCATATAGGACCTTCTCCTCCATTGATTTGCCCTGAAATGGGGATGTTAATAAATCAACAAATGCATAGAGAGTGGTGAAGGAACATGTCTTTATTGAAAAACGCACATGAGCATGAAATGTGGACCCTGCCTGTGAGGAACGTTCCTATTTGGAAACATAAGAAATATACACAAATGAGGTTTAATTGGGAGAAAAGGGATCAATAGCATTCTTGACCAGTGGTGAAGGAAATACACCAAGCTGTGCATGAATAAGAAGCAAATGACGGATGTAGACACACACAGCCTTTGGAGAAGAGAGGGATATTGAAGGCTTATTAAGCATAAGTGTTATCTTTCAAGGAATGATTACTATATGCCAGGCATTGTGGTAGGAATGTCATGTTTGATGTATTTTGATTTACCAAAACCAAATACATGGTTATTTGTAGATCACTTTTCATGTAAAGACAACTTTTGGAGACTTTTAAGAAATGCTAGTCAGTGGCCCAGGTGAAATTTGAATCTAGAAGTGTTTGGGTCCAAAGCCTGGGTTCTGTTGGTTGTATCATGTTATCAAACATGCCAGGCAATGGGAAATAGGATGTGATCTGACTATTGAACAAAGAATAGTGGATAAAGGGATAAAAAAGGCAAAGAGTTAAGGATGCAGAAAGAAGAGAACATTTTAGGCTACCAAAAATATCATGAAAGTGAAGACAGAAAAAAAAAGTGTTTGAAAGATAATGATTATATGATTTGTCTGGATCAAGTGTCGGCGATGCTTATGAATGTAGTTAAGAACACAGCTCTGGGTTCTGACAGATAGGTTTAAATTCAAGCCCATCCTTTTATACCTGACCTCCCTCTGGCATCACTTGGAATAGTAGGGATGATCAGAAGAGCTGGTGGGAATTGCATGATGGTTATTGAGATGCATTTCGTATGGGGAAAGTCATCATGATGTACAGTTGTGTGACCTTTTTTGTATGTATATTCTTTGTCGATAAGACTTTTTTTGTACAAGGAGCTGATGCATGTATAAGTATGTATTCACGGCCTGTTGATTTATTGCTCTCGATGTATTGAGGATGTTGGAACAGTTGCTGGGGGCCTGTGTGCCTTGATAGGGGCAAAGAAGGATTGGAAAGATGATATGACCACAGTACCACAGTGCTGTTTAGAAAGCTTGCCTTTGTGTCAGTGTGTCTGTCTAATGGAAAGGAATGGCAGATGGGCATGCAACAATGAGACCAATGAGGAGATTTAGCTGTCACACCAGAGTACAGTAATATGGTCCCAAATTAAGTGATAGCAGGAGAAAGATTCCATAAAGGAAAAGTCAGTAGGATCAGAACTTGGGGTACAGTAGGGAAAGAGATAGAGTCAAGAATAATATTTCTCTAGTTTTTGCATGAAGAGTGGCTAGATAAGCTGGGTGTGGTGGTGTAGATCTGTAATCCCAGTCCTTGGGAGGCTGAGAAAGGAGGATTGTAGGTTTGAGGCCAGCCTCAGCAACTTAGTGAGGCCCTCCACAATTTAGAGAGACCCTCTTTCAAAATAAAAAATAAAAAGACTGGAGGTGTAGCTCAGAGGTTGAATGCCCTTGGGTCTGATCCCCAGTCATACATGGATATAATGTACACACACACACATACACACACACACACACACACACACACACACACACACACACTGAGTGACTGGAATAAAAAACCTTTGGGGAAGCAATGGCAAGGAGGTTGATTTTAGATAATTTGAGTTCCAAATGTCAACATCTCATTAGCTGCTAGAAGTGTCCATCAACAATAGGAGATATTATCAAGAATTAGAATAGCATTTGTAAGACTCAGTAACTACATAAAATGGGAATCACTTATTGTGATTATTATGCAAAAGAAAGTCTAAAACTCTGGTAGAATCATTTTGGGTATGATTATGTGTGTATTTCATAGTTCTATTTCCTGATCCTCTAATTAGCCCTATTTCTCTCCCTGAAATCTTAAATTATTCAGAAAAGTACATCTATCTACACCTATAGAAATGTACACAATTCTCATGTCTATTGGATTTAAGTTCTAGGGATTAAGACTTCTGTAGCCATGAAGGATGGAGTTTAAATTAAATGAATGCTGCTGGGCATGGTGGTGCACACCTGTAATCCGAGTACTTGGGAGGCAGAGACAGGAGGATCTCAGGTTCGCAGCCAGCCTCAGCAACTTGGTGAAGCCCTCCACAACTTAGTGAGACCCTGTTTCCAAATAAAAAATAAAATAGGTCTACAGGTGTAACTTGGAGGTAGAATTCCCCTGAGTTTAATCCCCAGTACCAATTTAAATACATACCTACATACATACATACATACATACCACACTTTAAGTACAAGCAAATATTTTAGGACTCCATATATTACTTCTTTCCAACAATATTTATTCTCTTCTACACTTACTTTTTTGGCATATAGAAAGGATCATTTTGCATTTACAAGTACAATTATGTTCTTAACATTCTTACATCTCTACCCAAACTGACTTTATCATAATATATTGAAAAATCTGTGTCCCTTACTCAAAAAAATTCTAGATAAAATGCCCACCCAAAACTGGGATAATGTCATTTCTATTTCTCTGTGACTATGATATAATGAAATAAAGTTGGAATAAGTGTTCATATTTAGAATTCAGGGGAAATGTGTCTGTGTGAGAGAGAATGTCTATGTATAATTATACAGGGGTAAGAGGAAAGTCATAAAAGAAGTTTGCTCTAGTTGCCATCTGAAGGGAATTTATTTTACAATTCAATATTTAGAAAAAATTAATCCTGTTGTGATACGTGTTGAGCCAAGATATATTAAAATGATCTCTTTGGATGTATTTAAAGATAGTTTTTAAAAAATAGTTTTGTTACTCAAAGGCTTTAAAACTTTCTGGGTTCAAATACTAGTATTCGCATACTAGAGTTTGTAAGGAAATGGAAACATCACAGCTATGCCTCCAAAGTAGTGATATAGGGTAGGATGTGGTGGCAGGCACCTGTCATCCCAGTACTTGAGAGGCTGAGACAGGAGGATCGCAGGTTCCAGGCCAGCCTCAGCAATACAGCGAGACCCTCAGCAGCTTACTGAGACCCTGTTTTAAAACAAAAAATAAAATAGGGCTGGGGGTGTAGCTCAGAGGTAGAATGCCCCTGGTTCAGTCCCTAGTACCACACACACAAAAATAGTGATACACATGCTGCAATCACACTTTGGGGCACCCAAGAAAATGTGGATATGAATCAAGTAGTCAGTCAATGTGCTTTGAAGTTAGGGACTGTAATGCTGCTGTCATCCTCCACGGCTCCTCTTCCCTCCACCTGTCCAGATCAAGTGGCAGTCATTCAGTGGTGGTCACACCAGTGCAGTTTACCCATGGTATCCTGGGTATACAGCACTACCAAGTAGTATACAAAATAGAAATGTCAGGCTGGGCGTGGTGGCGCACGCTTGTCATCCTAGTACTTGGAAGGTTGAGACAGGAGGATCACAGGTTCACGGCCAGCCTCAGCTACTTAGTGAGGCCCTCTGAAACTTACTGAGACCCTGTTTCAAAATAAAGAATAAAAAATAGCCTGGAGGTAGAATGCCCCTGGGCTCAATCCCCAGTACTGCAAAAAAAAAAAAAAATAGAAATGTTAGATATAATCTCAGCCCTCAAATAGCCTAGTGGATACACAGACATAGACTTTTAGAAAGGAAAGCTAATAATATAAGGCATTGTATATAATCTGGTGTGCAAAAAGCACATCATAGAAAATAGTTCAGACATTAAAGAGGAAGCCACCCTCAGAACCTACCGTGGGGTAAGCACTTAGGTGGGGTGTGTTATACTTGAAAGGGACCTGTAGTTTCTCACAGCCTTTCCTTCAGGACCTCGGACAGTTCCTTGGGTTCCTGAGAGGCGCCATAGATCCTTATTGCATAAATGAAGGATGACTGATGTCCTTCTAAAAAACTCACAAAATCCGTAGGCAGTGGACATTAGCTTCCTATTTTGCAGATATTAAAATTGAGGATTTGGAAGGTAGGAATATGCCTTGAATCACATAGTGGCACGGGATGAGTTTCAAATTCAGATCCTCCTGACAACAAAGTCCCTACTTAGGCCCCCTGAAAGTGGGGAGCACTCAATAAAAATGATTCAGTTCAGTGTCGTTTTGGGAAAAAATATGCAGTCTAAGAAAATTGGCCAGAATTCTGTATAAATTTTATGTGTGTGTGTGTGTGTTTGTGTGTGGGGGGTGTTTTTTTTGAGGGGGGTTACTAGAGCATTCTACTTCTGACCTATACCCCAGACCTTTAAAAATTTTTTTTGTTTTGTTTTGAAACAGAGTCTCACTCAGTTGCTGAGAGTCTTGCTAAGTTGCAGAGGCTGGTCTCAAACCTGTGATCCTCCTGTCTTGTCCTCCCATGTACTGGGATTATAGGCATGTGCCACCAAGCCCGGCTATAAGCTTTATTTATTTATTTATTTATTTATTTATTTATTTATTTATTTATTTTTGCAGTACCGGGGATTGAACCCAGAGGCGTTCTACCTCCGCGCTACACCCCCAGCCCTATTTTTTATATATTTTTTTTATTTTGAAACCAGGTCTCACAAAGTTGCGGAGGGCCTCACTGAGTAGAGAGAGAGAGAGAGAGAGACAGGGAGAGAGAGAGAAAGAGAGAGAGAGATCCGAGGCTGGTCGCGAACCCAGATCCTCCGGTCTCCGCCTCCCAAAGTACTGGGATTACAAGCGTGTGCCACCATGCCCGGCTTAAGTTTTATTTTTAAAATAAATATTGTAATTGATAATATTAAGCTTTGAAATGGTTGAAACTCATGCACCTCTGACCTAAGTTGGTAGATTGCCACCATGTCGATATTTAATTTCCAAATAACACAAGCCTTGTTTCAAAAGGAATGCATTTTCTTATGGTAAAATATGAACAGACAGCAAGAATGACCTTCAACATTTTACAGAATTTTTACACCCGACAGTAGAAAGTGCCACATGTAAGATTCACACTTGACTAGACTGGTGACAATTACAGCCTCCTCCCTAATGACCTGCGAAAAATGCAGGTACAAAGCAAGCGATGGAAAACCATGCTGTAGAATCTTATATGAGAGTTTGGTGTTGAACATGAGCTCTACACAATTATGAAGTTGCACGGTTTGATCAAAATAATTTTTCCCTTGCCCCCAAATTTAAATGGTGTTTATAAACATTCCAGTGTAAATACAGCATGTTAGATTTAATAAAAACAAATCTTAAGGTCAGCTCGATAAACTGGACATGGTGGCACATGTCTGTAATCCCAGTACTTGGGAGGCTGAGACAGGAGGATAGCGGGTTCGCAGCCAGCCTCAGCAACTTAGGAAGACTCTCAGTAACCTAGTGAGACCCTGTTTCCAAATAAAAAATAAAATAGTGCTGGGAGTGTGACTCAGAGGTAGAATGCCCTTGGGCTCAATCCCCAGTAACTAACACACACACACACACACACACACACACACACACACACACACACAGACTCAATAAACTGAGTACAAAAATCATAAAACAGTGCAACATCAGTATGCAAAAATGAAGCCACATTGTCTCAGAATAACAATAAAATGAGAGGTCTTGCTTACTTACATAAAAATATATTTATCATGTTGTATATCCACTATAACATAGCCTGCAGTACAACATACTAAATTAAGTAGACACATCATCGACGCTATCCACTTATTCTCCACTGTATGGATTTTTGAGACTCAGAATTAATATGGATCTAGTTTCAGAACAGTTAACTGGAGAGTTTTCAAATAATGATCAGCATGCATTTTTTTGTGTGTGTTTGTAAAATCCAATCAAGGAAGACAATGCCCTTGGACCCAGGATGAAGGTCATTATTCTCTATTGAAACAGTAGCAATAGAAGAACTGAATTCAGCAACATGGCCATTGTCAGCAATAATGGCCACTTTGCCTGGCTTTGTCTTGTGGACACTTGTGAACCGTGCCATAGTTACCAAAGTCTTGGTTTTATTGCTCCTTAGCATTTTTCCATTTTCCTTTGACATCATCTCTTTCTGTGTCTCAAGTCAGTCGTCTCTAGATGCTATTTCTGCCTCCTGTTGAGGGATATGTTTTGCAGCCCTACGTGCCTTGGTTGACACCTGTCTGATACCCTTCCTCCCTCTGCTGTAGTCAGTATTGCTGTATTTTTCTAGGATGTATATTCAACACAATAGGAGTAGCATGCACACCTGAAGCAGTATGCCAGGTATATCCAAGAAGTAGCCAAGGTAGAGTGTGGCCAGAAGCAAGTGGAGAGAGGGGAAGGTTATACACATTCAAGTCCAAGAGGAGAGGGCATCCATCCTGGGGCTGTGAGGTCATGGTAAGAACTTTAGGTTTGCCTCAAGCATAATGAAATCCATTAGAAGATTGAGCAGGCGCTGGGCATGGTGGCGCACGCTTGTAATCCCAGTACGTGGGAGGCAGAGACGGGAGGATCCGGGTTCACAGCCAGCCTCAGCTACTGAGGCCCTCCACAACTTAGTGAGACTTGGTTTCAAAATAAAGTATAAAAAATAGGGCCGGGGGTGTAGCTCGGAGGTAAAACGCCCCTGGGTTCAATCCCCGGTACCACCCAAAAAAAAAAAAGAAGAAGATTGAGCAGACCCTGGTAGGGACTAACACTCAAAAAGGATCACTCTTGAGGCTGCGACAGGAGGCTCACAGGTTCGAGACCAGCCTCAGCAACTTAGCGAGGCCCTTAGCAACATAGCAGCAAGACTCTGTTTCAAAATAAAAAAATAAAATAGGGCTGGGGGTGTAGCTTAGAGGTAGTCTAACTACTTTTAATTATAGCACTAAAGAACCCCATATTAGCAGAAAATTTTCCTAAGATCCTTGGCTTTGCAACTGCAAAAATATTATCTATTTCAAGCGCTATTTTCTATCGTTTTATTCCCCAGAGGTAGGTAGACGATAGCAGGTCTGTGGGTGAGCCTTAAAATTGACGTATACAACCAGAACAGTGAAGTTTTCCTCTGCGAACAGAGGAACAGACCCAGTGAATGCGAAATGAACCGCAGAGCTCTCCATTACTCTTGGCAAACTAAATTATCGTCTCGACTCACAACTCAAGATGAAGGGGTTTCCTCTGGCTTCAGAAGTGATCAGTAAGAATAACAAGGAAGAGAAAAAGGAGAAGATGTGCTGCTGGCTGGGGCCCTTGCATCACTAAGAAGATCAAGCCATTACGACGCAGGGAGCAGCTTCGTGCAAACCCCAGAGTTGTTTGCAGATGCGTGACACATTTTACAAAGTCAGGGATAGCTGAGTTCTTGCAGCCAGGGTGGGTATGAGGAAGTACAGGGCTTAAACTTACATGCCTCAAACAGCCAGCTTTTATTTATTTTTTTCCATGTGCCATGGTTATTAAAAGGAAGCTCTTAATTTGCAAAAGAATCTCTGCTAATGCACCTGCTAATTAAATTACTCATCATGGAATAATTCCTAATGTTACATTACCTGGAAGATAGACCGACAAGGTCATCATCACCCACAGCATTACTTTAAAAGACGTGGGGAGAAAGAGCTAGTGAGCTATGGCTGGCTGAATTGGTGAGATGATGTGAGGACATTCATGTGGGCATAGTCCATTAAACCACCTTCCTAGGCTATTCAGAAAATTGTGTTCAACAGTATCTAGCTCATTTAATACCTGGAGTGTACCATTCAGATGGTTAAACAAATGAGATTCGTACAAGCCTCGTCACCCCGTAATTCACATCTCATTTGCTTTTCCCTTTCTGCTAAGCATCTGACTCATCCCTCTTGCTATCTCT
This sequence comes from Glis glis, assembly GCA_004027185.1. Lineage (NCBI taxonomy): Eukaryota > Metazoa > Chordata > Mammalia > Rodentia > Gliridae > Glis > Glis glis. Next base: position 33,330 of record PVJS01011467.1, on the reverse strand, counting down.
AGGACTCTTGTAAACTCGTGAGGCGGTGTTCCGATCCATTGACGTGATGTATGTCCCGCCAACTCTTTGGGATGGAATGTCTGCCACCTTTAACATGCTGTGTAGCTCTCTGGCTTTAGGGAACTCCTTTGCAATAAATAAATAAATAAATAAATAAATAAATAAACCCCAAATACTGCTTTCCTGAACCCGCAGTCCTATTTCTGAAATCTTCTGTTGTAAAAGTCTAATTCAGCAAAGCATTCTGTCATGCCCACGGACAGCTCCCAGCAATGAAGCATCTGGTGTTTCTGATAACCCTAGGTGCTGACTTTACAAACCCTTCCCAGGCCTCGAGATGAATCCATGTGAAAGTACCAAGGCTTCCCATTATCCCGGGGAGTTGCTGACACTCACATGTGGCTGATTCTTGGCCTTTTACTTCCACCGAAGACATATGTGGGAGCCTCTGATAAGAGACCCCATTTTACACAAGAGTAAGGCAGATACAGGCTGCAGATCTCCTCTTGTAAGTTGTCATTAAATGCTTCATTTTCTACAAGTCAATTTTTAAGTCCAAGGGTCTTAAAAAGTTGCACCATGTGGTAAAGGAGATGAAACATCCCTTTCAAAGGTAGATTTTTATGGTTACAGTAGTACTCCCCCAACTCTGAAGACAGATAGAATGGGATGTTTCTGGCCTCCCCAGAAGTAATTGCAACATTTATCTATAAAGCATTTGTTAAAAATTTTTGTGGTGCTGGGGATTGAACTCAGAGGCATTCTACCTCCAAGCTGCACCCCCCATCCCTAATTATTTTTAATTTGGAAACAGGGTCTCACTAAGTTGCTAAGAGCCTTGCTAGTTGCTGAGGCTGGCTTTGAGCCTGTGATCCTCCTGTCTCAGCCTCCCAAGTACTGGGATTACAGGCGTGTACCACCATACCCAGCACTATAAGGTCATTTTATTAAAAATTTCTAAAATACTGACCCCAAGACTGACCTCAAATATGAATAAAAATTTTCAGATAGTTTGTAACAGCCACAATTATTTTGTTTGGGGGTATACTGTATTCATTTGTCTAGAACATTGAGGGGCTATCCCAAGAGTGAAAAATCTTGAAGATGATTAGTAAGATATTGTCACAACAGACTCCCACAGGTGCACAGAGAGAATCTACAAGTATCTTCATAGCAGCAGTATTTTATGGCAAAACATAGAAAATAAGTTAAATGTAAATACAGGAGTGGTATGTGTGTGTGTGTGTGTGTGTGTGTGTGTGTGTGTGGTACTGGGGGTTGAACCCAGGTGCATTCTAACTCTGAGCTACAACCCCAGCCATATTTTATATTTTATTTGGAAACAGGGTCTCACTAAGCTGCAGAGGGACTCACTAAGTTGCTGAGACTGGCCTCAAACCTGTAGTCCTCCTGCCTCAGCCTCCCAATTACTGGATTACAGGCATGCATTACCACACCCGGCTAGGAATTTTAAAAATATGTATTATACTTTGCATAATTTCAGTGGTGTCCTAGAAGGAAATCCAAGTAGAGGTGGCATAGATGTGGAGGAGAGGCAGTGGGGAAGAGGAAAAAGTGAGTGGAAACAGTTCTGTCTAGAGCTTTGTGTAAGCCGGGTGCAGTAGCACACACCTGTAATCCCAGTACTTGGGAGGTTGAGACAGGAGGATCGCAGGTTCAAGGCCAGTCTCATCAACTTAGTGAGATCCCTTGTCAAAATAAAAAATCATAATAAAAAGAGCTGGAGGTATATTTCGGAGGTAGAATGTGCCTGGGTTAAATCCCCAGCCCCCCACCACCACAAAACAAAAATTTAAAATTATATAGTGAGATATTTTCTCCAACCCAACATGTCTTTTTTTTAATTTCAAAAGAAATTGAAATGTTCTGTTAGACCCCTTAAAGTATTCTGAGCCCTTGGTCCTGTCCTACTCTGACTGACTAGGAAATTGGGCCTGTATAAAATGAGTATAAATAAATGTTATTTGGTATGTCATATGAAAAATAGAGCCACAGCTAAGTTTTAACTGCTACTTCTAGAAAATTTAAATAGTTGATAAACTTACTTGTCTCTTTAGAGTAAATATGAGCTTTCTGTTTGTTTCTGTTTTACAGTGAATGTATTAAAATAGTCCATATCTCTTAGAACCTGATCCTAAAAAGGTTAACCCAATTACTCTCTTTCCTCATGGAATCGAAGTTACTGATAAAATCTGATCTTTTTACATTTCTTCATTTATTAGCTCTCTTTTGTAGCTGCTATTCTCTACACCAAAGGCACCTTCAAGAAGAAAAGAAATCATAAGGAAAATGCAAAAAATAGATACTGTTGCACAATCTATAAATTTGTAAGACTTTAACAGTGGTGTAATATGTAGAAGTACTGAGCATTCTGGGACTTTCATGCTGTGCTGGCGGGAGAATCGTTTCTATTTAATGGAAACCCATCTGGCAGTGTTGAGTTTAATCAAGCATGTGATACAAGTAGCATAAAACTCCTGTCTGTCTCCCAGATCCACAGCAGATGTATGCTGGGATGTGCATTGCTGCACGGTGTGGTAGTAGAGTTGGAGACATGTTCATACCCACCAGTAGGAGAAGGGATGAGAAATAAGCATATATAATAGAGTGCTCTTGGCCAGGTGTGATGGTGCATGCCTGTAATTCCAGTACTCAGGAGGCTGAGAGAGGAAGATTGCAGGTTTGAGGCCATCCTCAGCAACTTAGTGAGATCCTGTTTCCAAATAAAAAATAAAAAGGGCTGGGGTGTAGCTCAGAAGTAGAATGCCCTTTGGTTCAATCCCCAGTACCATTAAATAAATAAATGAATAAATAAATAATAAATAAAAGTACTCTTCGATAGTCATAAGTAACAAACTTTATACATTGTCATATGAATCTTAAAAACAATACTGTGTTTAAAAAAGAGAGAGAAGCAGAATGAGATTTGTGTTATAGCATCATTCATGGCACTTAATATACAGAATGATATTAGAGGTTATCAAGAATACATATAATTAAGTAAATGTTTCAAAGGAACCATATATCTAAATAAATGTCTAAAAGATGGATCAGAAGGACATTTTTGCATGTGTGGTACTAATGATTGAACCCAAGGGCCTTCTATCTCTGAGCTACACCCCTCAGTCCTTTTTATTTTTTATTTTGAAACAGGATCTTGCTAAGTTGCTGAGAGTCTTGCTACTTGCTGACACTGGCCTTGAACCTGTGACCCCCTGTCTCAGGCCCCCAAGTGCTGGGATTACAGGTGTGTGCCACCATACCCAGCTTAGGACATTTTTTTAAATACACTAGAGGAGATATCAAGGGTAAGGAGAGTGAATTGGGCATGGGGACATATGTATACATTAAGTAAATAATAGGAGAGGGATGGTGACTGATAGGTCGTGAATTGACACGTGTGTGCAACTTAATTCTGCACACCTTAAGACCAAAGGATTTGTTTTAAAACTAAATTAATGTTTAACCAGGCATGATGGTGCATGTCTGTCATTCCAGTACTTGGGAGGCTGAGACAGGAGGATTGCAGGTTCAAAGCCAGCCTCAGCAACCTAGCGAGATACTCAGCAATTTAGCAAGACCCTGTTTCAAAATAAAGAAAGAAAAAGGACTGGGGCTGTAGCTCCAGGGTTCAATTCCCAGTCCCCCCCAAAAAATAAATAAGATTTTAATAGGGGGACATCATAATTATGTGTAAAAAGCAGTGTTTACAAACTCAGATGCTAATGCGGACCAGGGAAAACAGGTAAGGCACCCTCTCCCAAAATGAGCACCCATTACTCAGCTAAAACTTACTGTTCCCTTTAAGAAATAACAACTGTGATTGCCAGAACATCTAATTTTTCAAGAAAAATTCTTGGATTTGATTTTGGAGAATTATCTTTCAATCTAAAACGCTGGACCCTGGCATGGTGGTACATGGCTATAATACTAGTACCTGAGAGGCTGAAACAAGAGGATCACAGGTTTGAGGACAACCTCAGCAGTGTGGCGAGATTCTCAGCAACCTAGCAAGATCCTGTTTCAAAACAAAAAATAAAATTGGGCTGGGGGAGTAAGTCAGAGGTAGAATGCCCCTAGGTTCAATACCTAGTACCAAAATAAATAAATAAATAAAACATTGGTTATCTTAAAGTATACTTTTTAAAAAAAAGAATATAACCATGAATCTCATACAAATATAAAATGAAGACATGTCAAGTACTTTACTTAAAACATAAGGAATAATAAGATGTTACAAGTAGTCCATAGGAGAATTCAAAGAGCAGACACCTGTATAGACAATTGGGATTTCTAAAACAAATTTGCTTAGTACATGTGAATGTAGTCAATACCCATAGGGCAATAATCATCAACCATATCTCCAATGAACACAATTTGCATTTCTATGGACAAGAATCATTTGCATTATTATCAGCATTCTACAGCTTTACAGAGTTGTAGAATAACAAAGACATGAAAAGCCCAGAGACCCCCTGGAGTCAGACAGCCCAGGCAATGCCTAGTTTTCCATTTGAAAAAAAAAAAAAAAGGGAATGTTTTTGGTGAATTTCTGAGTGTTTTACTTTTCCCCCTACAATAATGAAGTCAGTTGAAAAGGCCTAATAACCACTGTATTATACAGCACAAATATAAGCTATCCGATGTACCTTTAGCTGCCAAACCTGATCTACTATTCCTCATAGTATTATGAAGAAATAAAGTAATCCTTGAATTCAGTGATGGTCAATAGGTCTACTGAACTTTTGTAAACCTCTTTTTACTCTCCTTTTCTGCCCAAAAGGATGCAAGTTTTCCTCTTATTGGGTTCTCCTACAGGGGATTTTGATGAATGAAATCCAAGGATTAATGAAGGCTATAGGAATATGAAAGTTTATTTGTAAGCCAAGGAAAGATAGAAGACAAAAACAGCTCTCCCCACACAGGGCGAGGGGTTCCCAAAGGAGAGTAACTATTGAAGTTCTTGGGAGATGCCTTTTTATCCCTTATTGAGGTCCCCGTCTGCTCTTTTGTGATTGGTCAGAATTGGGTCTTGGGGCACAATGTCTTTTTGCCCAGTTTCAATCCTTAATTTGAATGGTTATCTCAGGGGCTGGTGGGCTCTACTTCCCCCATCCTTGTTTACACAAGGTTGTCTTCAGAATGCAGCCACAGAAGGGACTGAAGTTTTGTATTGATTTCCATAGTCCTTGCCTGCTCATTGTTACCTTTATATCGTATTAACCTTCCCTGTTTTTTGTGCTTTGTACATATGGTCTGTTTTAACCCTTCCTATTTCCAGGTCCTCTGCCCTGCCTCACTTAAAAAAAAAAAAATTATTAGTGCATTGTAATTATACATCATACATAGTGAGGTTCAATGTGGTAAAAACATACGTGCACACAGCTTTTTGTACATTTCCCCTCCACATCCTACCCTGCTCCCACTCCTACCTCCCCATAGGAGTTAATGAGATTGGTAGTAATACTTTCACATACTGACATAGTATTATTTGAATTGTTTCCTTCTTTAATTCTCCTTCTTCCCCTCCCTAACTTTGTCCCCTAACCTCCTCAACTACCCTACAGGTCTCTGTCTGCATTATTTAAAGTCCTTTATGATTCCTCTTTTCTCTCTAGCTTCCACATATAAGAGAAAGCATTTGATCCTTGACTTTCCGAGACTGGCTGATCTCACCTAGCATAATACTCTCTAGTTCCATCCATTTTCCGGCAAATGACATGATTTTGTTCTTTATGGCTGAGTAGAGTTCCATTGTGTGTATGTATATACCATGTTTTCTTTATCCATACATCTGTTGTTGGACACTTGGGTTGGTTCCATAGTTCGACTATTGTGAAATAGCCACAACAATTTGGCTAAGTTAATTATAATACCACCAACAGTGTATAAGGGTTCCTATTTCCCCACATCTTCGCCAGCATTTGTTATTGTTTATATTCTTGATGATCGCCATTCTAATTGCAGTGAGATGGAATCTCTGTAGTTTTGACTTACATTTCCCTGATTGCTATTGATGGTGAACATTTTTATATATTTATTGGTCAATTGCATTTCTTATTTTGAGGAGTATCTATTCATTCTATTGCCCATTTTTTTGGGTGGGTTACTTTGGGGGGGGTTAAGTTTTTTGAGTTTGTTATAGATTCTAAATATTAGTTGTCTACTGGAGGAGTAGCTGGCAAAGATTTTCGCCCATTCTGTAGGCTCTCTCTTCAGACTCTAGTTTTTTTTTCCTTTTGTTGTACAGAAGCTTTTAAATTTGATACCATCCATTTATTGATTATTGGTTTTATTTCCTGAGCTTTGGGAGTCTCATTGAGAAAGTTGCTTTCTTCCTTTATTATTTTCATATGCCTTAGAGTTGTAGAAACTGGTAAATGGATAACAAAAATACAAGTGTTATTTACATGGTGTTACAAAGAAAGGTAGATTGGAATGCATAGGAACATATAAATGCATAGAAACGTATCTTAAAGAACCCATTTTTTTTCTTTTCTTTTTTTTCAGTACTGGGGATTGAACCCAGGGGCATTCTACCTCCAACCTTCACCCCCAGCCCTATTTTTTATTCTTTATTTTGAAACAAGGTCTCACTAAGTTGTGGAGGCCTCACTAAGTAGCTGAGGCTGGCTGCGAACCTGCGATCCTCCTGTCTCAGCCTCCCAAGTACCAGGATTACAAGCCTGCGCCACCTCGCCCGGCCTAAGAACCGAGTTTTTCTAACCAAGCACAAACTTTCCTGTAAGATTCAAGTCTTGCTTTGCCAGAAAGAAAGGTCATTGCTTATAGTTCCTGTGAGAAGAGAAATAAATTCAGTGGGAGGTAGAGAAAGAACTAGTTATCTCTCTTGTGGAGAGTGTAGTTTGAAACTTGCTAGTCTCTAGGCTGTGACTTCCCAATCATTTTTAATAGTAGGCAGAAGCTGTCTGCTGCATTTTTAGTTTCAAAGCCTCTTGATCTTTTGCAGAATTTACAATTTTGCAGTATGTCATCTAATCATCTTTCTAAATTCAACTAGATTCATGAGGATCACCCCCTTTTGATTAAGGCCAAAGAGGGAAGCTTTGTCTTTCCAGAACAACTGGCCTCATACAGCAGTATAATAAATGTAGTCTGCAGTCTGATCTCAGCTTTTTCCAGAAACCTGTTTTGGTATAAATCCTGAAACATTAACTCGAGCTCAGTTAATTGCAGTCTTGAATTTAAAATACCTACTTCATAAGCTTTCTCTCCACGGGGCAATAATTCCTGTGGACTCCAAACCATTTTGTCAGGGGGTTAGGTGGGATAGGTAGATATACGATCCAAGTACCTATTTCCAGAAAAGCTTTTGCCTTGCTGTTGAAATAATTTAATACCTGCATATTTGTGTTAATTCAAATGGCGTGACCCGTGGCGGCAGACATGTTTAATCGCCAGTACAGAGCTTGTGATGTAAAGACTAGATTTCTTCTGACTGAATGTGTGTCATGAAATGTACACCATCCCTTTTCCCCAGTGTTTTTGTTTAAATCAGATTCATCTCTGTCTTGGAGCAGGCATGATGCGCAGACAGCTCTGATAATGTGCTTTTTCAGCAATGTTTTCATTCGGTCTTAAAACAAGGACCTTTTCTGCTTCAATTTTTCACATTCTGCTCATCGTCGCTGGCATTTACGAGGTTATCCAAGGTCCCATCTTTGGTCATTATGAGAAATTCTCACCTGATCTGATTTGGGTCTAGAATTGGCTTTGCTCAAATCTTTGTGGGGACGGCAGTCAAACAGACCATGGCACCAATGGCCTTTTCAAAGATGCATTCTTTCCTGGCAGATTGCTGGGAGCCCCCTGGGATTCCAGGACTCCAGATGAGAAGGGCTGCCTTTGGGCATGTGTTCCAAATAGCAAAATGAAGAGCTTTACTGCAATTTCACAGGATCCCATGTGATGAGCTCTTCTATCTCAGAAGCAAAAGGAGTTCACTGCCCCTGAAGAATTAGAGTTCTTGACAAATTATGGCTCACCAGGATCTTTTCTTCCATGAAGAGTTGGGATGGCCAAATTGGAAGGCTAGGCAGTGAAGACAGGAGGAGGGCAAGTTCACCCTCAGCAACCTCAGCAACTTGGGGAGACCCTGTCTCAAAACGAAAAATTAAAAAGGGTTAAGATATGACTCCGTGGTAGAGCCACCCCCTGGCTTCAAACCCCAGTACCATAAAATGATGATGATGATGATGATGATTGATGATGATGATGATGATGATGTAGTTATTTATTAGGTTAAGAGAAAAGAAAATCAGTGCACCTATTTTAAGCATAGTTTTTTTTCAACTGTGGCACTACTGATGTTTTGGACTCTATGTTCGTCCTGTGCAATGAAGGATGTTCAGCAGCACCCCTGGCTTCTAGCCATTGTAGTACCTCTTCCACCAGTTGTGACAACCAAATATGTTTTGGAAATTGTCAAATTGCATCCCTCCCTTGACCCATTTATAAAAGTCAGGTGGGGTTCTAAAAGGTCAAAGTTGCTAACCTTTATTCCTATGAATTGCATTAGTAAATAATCAGGTGGGAATACACATGTTTGCATAAAAGCAGAGAGAATAACATACTATTCAGTGAAAAGCACATCCTATTTTAACATCAGTTTTCTACAAAGCACCAACTCATAACAAATATGCAGGCAGGCTGCGGTCTGGTCCTGGACCACTCTCTTCTTCTTCTTCTCTCGGCATGGTAGGTGCATCTCTGTAGATCCTTTCTCAGACTGGATAATTCAATTCTAAGCACAAACTTTATAAGTCTATTCATGGTAGAAAATAAATATTTTGAGAACGATAACTGATTTTGTCTGTGTATGTGTGCCTTTTTTCCCCTCTAGGTTATAAAATAGGATGGAGCTTTTTTTAAAAAAAAAGACATAGTTTTGAATTCTATAACAAATAATGGAGTTGAGCTATTTGTATGAATTAATCAGTTCCCCTATTAGTTTTGCCAATTAGTCCAAATTCTTCCTCATTATAGAAGATTTCAAGAGTGTAAACATTCTCCCCAGTTAAGACCCCAAAGAATGTCAAACTGAGCATTTACGGTGGGTGACTCTTTCCAAACATTACCGCCAAGGTGGCAGTTAAATAGCTCTTGCACTGTTCACCTCTTCAGAATAAAGAATATGTTTGTTTAAAAATGGTGCTTAGCTTTGTCTTCACCGCTGGGCCCAGGAATGAGCCATAGACTTAAAAATGATTGAGGATAGAAAGCAGGTTTGTAGCTTTTTGTCCAGAGAGAACCTTGGTATAATGATTCCTGTATCTTTCTTTAATTATATCCAATTTATTAAGAAAAATAAAGATGCTAAACTACAATATTAAGATCTAGGGACTTCTTAGCCAAGTGTGGTGGTTCACACCTGTAGTCCCACTCCTTGGGAGGCTGAGACAGAAGGATCACAGGTTTGAGGACAGCCTCAGCAACGTAGGGAGACTCAGAAAACCTAGTGAGAGTCTGTTTCAAAACAAAAATATAAATAAAAAGGGAGGTTTCTCTCTTTCCTCCCCACTGAAGCTTTAAGCCTGAAAACCACAGTCTCCCGATTCCAGGTGGAAAGATGCGTCTGCTAAAAGAGGGAGGGTTTTTAGAAGGAATGTTGTGATTGTTCATCTGAAATGTAATCCCATCCCAGGCTCTTCTAACCTTCTCAATCAGCTGTCTTTTCTTACCTAATTATACGATGCTAAGAAAATCTAATGAGGTGCTGTCAGATTTACATTGGAGTTATTTTAAACATTACCACAGTAGCCATGGTAATGATATATAAATGGACGCAATACCAAAGATGTGCAGAAATGTCACAGTTAACACCCACAGTATCTCCTAGCATAGACAGACATTAAGGCAGCATATTTTATGCTTTTGGGGGTCCTCGGGAAAGTGGGATTCTCTGTGGTCAGTAAAAAATCATTACTTTTTAGTTAGTGCTCCAGCAGGTATGAACAGGATTCATATCTGTGTACTCGGTGCTTTTTAATTTTCTAAGTATTACTATATGCCTTTTTTTTTTCTTTTTGTGGTACTAGGGATTGAACCCAGGGGTGTTCTACCTCCGAGTTATATCCCAGCCCTATTTTTTTTAAGCAGGGTCTCACTAAGTTGCTGAGGGTCTTGCAAAGTTGCTGAGGCTGGCCATGAACCTGTAATCCTCCTGTCTCATTCTCCCAAGTACTGGGATTACAGGCATGTGCCACCACACCTGGATACTATATGGCTTTTTAAAGGACTTGTAGTATGAGTTTTGCTATGGAAATTTTTGTTATCTTGATGCTTTAATTATGGTTTCTTATAGCTTCTTAGGGAGCCGCAACACTGGAATAACTTTTTAAATGTGCATTTGGTTTTAAAAATCTAGAAAGAAGCTGTGTGTGGTGGTACATGCCTGTCAACCCACTACCTGGGAGGTGGAGACAGGAGGATCATAGGTTTGCAGGCAGCCTTAGCAACTTAGGGAGGCCCTCAGCAACTTACTGAAACCCTGTTTCAAAACTAAAATAGATTTGCGAGTGTAGCTCAGAGGTAGAATGCCCCTGGGCTCCCATAGATTCTAGTATGGATACAGCTGCCTCTTGTAGCTAAATTTCCCTTCCATGAGAACTTATGCAGGTCAGAATAGCTTGCTCGGCGTAAGTGATAACAACAGTTCAGCACCAGGAAACCACTGTAGAATCTTCTAGCCCCTCAGTCACTTTGAGAAAAGATTGCTTTTATCATCTTCATATGTACGACACAGAGGCAGGCCAGATCATGAACGATTCCCTATTTCTACCACCGTTTAATGGTATCCTTTCTGTAGAGAAACCTCTTTTGGCCAACCAGCTCTTTTTTTTTTTTTTTTTTTTTTTTTTTTTGCGGTACTGGGAATTGAACCCAGGGGCATTTTACCTTCGAGCTACACCCCCAGCCTGATTTTTTATTCTTTATTTTTGAAACAGGGTCTCACTAAGTTGCGGAGGGAGGGCCTCATCAAGTAGCTGAGACTGGCAGCAAACCTGTGATCCTGCATTCTCAGCCTCCCAAGTACTGGGATTACAAGCGTGTACCACAATGCACGGCTCAGGCAGCTCTTTTAAAAGGGTCATTCAGAATAGTTTTGGGAAATGCATGGTATATGTAGTATTGCTATTCCCATAGTGGGCTCTAATAGCTGTAACAAAATGCCAGAAGCAAGATAGCTTATAAGTATTAAATATTTATTTCTTACAGTTCTAGAGGCTGGGAAGTCCAAGACTTGTTGTGACCTGGATCTTAAATGTCCCCCAAAGGCCATAGATTGACAGCTTGGTTGCCAGTCAGTGGTGCTACTGGGTGGTGGTGAAACTTCTAGCAGGTGGGGCCTGGTGGGAGGAAGTTAGGTCACTGAGTCTGTGCCTTTGAAAGAGAAATTGGAACCCCAGCCCCTTCCTCTCTCTTTTGCTTCTTGAATGCCATGAGGTGAGCATATTTCCTCCACTACATGCTATAGTCTTTGGATTATTGACTCCATGAAGACGGGAACCGTGTCTTTTTGAGCATTATCTAGTGGACTCTGTATCCACAGATTCTACGTCCATGAATTCCGCTGACTATAGATTGAAAATAATTGAAGAAAAAAAAATATGCGTTTGTACTGAACATGTATAGATTTTTTCCCTTGTCATTACTCCCCAAACAATACAGTATAATAAGTATTTGCATAGCATTTACATTGCATTAGGTATTATAAGTCATCTAGTGATGATTTATAGTCTATTGGAGGATGTCTCTAGGTTATATGCAAATACTATGAGATTTTATATAAGGGATTTGGGCACCCACAGATTTGCACATTAGTGGGGAGTCCTGGAACCAATAGCCCGTGGATACCGAGGGACAACTCTATTAATATTTATGAATAAATAAATACAAACCAGAATGATAAAGGAAAAGCATGAATAATAATGAGACATGGAGAGGTACCCAGGATGAACTTAGCTGCTTGAGAATTTTTCCTATTGGCCCAAATTCAACTCCTGGCCCTGAAAGCACTTTGTGTAGGCTTTTTAATTATACCAATTATCCAGGTAGATTGTATTGGAGTGTTTGTCTAAATGTTGATATTTTCCTGGAAGGGTAGAAAATGTGTCAAGTTTTTCTAGAAAAGGCTAATTCGTAGGTGGAACAAAGAATAAACAAACAATTCCACTGAGCATTGTTTGCCAACCTAATTTTTAGAAATTTGGTTTACGTGCGTACCATCTAAATCGGAACCTTCCTCAATTTGCCTTCTCTGGTCTCCAGGATCTGCCCACACAGGTTCAGAAAGTCCCTAAGAAAGACTACAGTTTCAGGAGGGTCTTGGAGAAAGCTATGACTTCCTGTTCGCTCTGCTAGAATTTTTCAGGTGTGCTTGTCATCCGAGGAGGACCATCCGGCTATGTGCTGGGAATTAAACAAGGTCATCCGGACAAGGGTACCCATAAAACGAGTTCAAGTCATTACACTAGGCAAAGCGGCTGATTACTCTATCCGATCCGCTTACCTGTCCCGTAATTCAGAGGCATGCCTGAGAAGGCGCAGCACTGACACCGAACCCGGAGAAGCAAATGATAAACATCCGAGGTGACATGGCTCCACAATCAGCCTGCTGGGAACAGGACTTGAAAACCCATTTCCTAATAGTGTCCAGGGGCCCTGTGTTGATTTGTCCTGGTACCTTTTTTCCTTCCTCAAGTTGATTACTGATAAGGATTCACATACCATAGCAAAAGTGTCAGTCACCCACGCTACTGCTGCCTGGTAATGATGTCCAAATCGATAGCACAACAGTTTTTTTTTTTTTTTTTTGCCCCTGTTCAAAAGAAAGGAAAGTTATGAGAGAGATAAGTTTACTTATAGGAAGAACACCCAAAAAGTTAGAGAATTGGCAATAAAGTTGTGTATGTATGTGTGTGTGCATGTGTGTGTGTATGTGTGCATGATCGCGCGCACGTGTGTGTGTGTGGGTGTGTTTGTGGGGTACCAACCTTATTCTATCTTGTCTTTTCCTCTCCTTTTCCTCTCCTAAGCCTGTCTGCTTTCTCCCTTCTTTCTCTGATGTAAATGTTATTAGACATTCTTCTTGTGTGCACTGGCTTATGGATAACTAAAATGTGATATGTGCACACGACGGAATATTATTCAGCCTTAAAAAGGAATGACCTTCTGGTACCTACTACAACATGAATGAACCTTAAAAATATTATGTTTATAAAATAAGCCAGGCATAAAACGACAAGTACTGGCTGGGCATGGCAGCACACTCCTGTAATTTGGGAGGCCGAGACAGGAGGATAGAAGGTATGAGGTCAGGCTTAGTAACATAGCGACGCCCTCAGCAACCTAGTGAGACTCTGTTTCAAAATAAAAAATAAGATAGGGCTGGGGGTGTAGCTTGGAGATAGAATGCCCCTGGCTTCAATCTCCAGTAACATACACGCTCGCATGCGCGCGCGCGCGCGCACACACACACACACACACACGGTCTTAAGATTCTATTTACCTCAAGGTTTACGTGTATGGTGTTAGAGATGTTCAGAGCTCTTTAACACTACTCCTACAACTAAATTACTTAGCAACACAAGGTAAAAATTAAAGTTCACAGTAATTGATACCCAACACCCACATACAGAGGCAAATTCTCACAGGCTACCGCAGAGTCCTAACTGTTCCTATTACAAAGTTTCCAAACTTCTAATCATTTTCAGAACCACCAATTTAAAATCTGACCCTTTGCTTCAAGCTCTGACCCTTCCCTTTGCTCTCTGTGGGTGGAACGAAGAACCTCAAGTCACTGAGATCATACACACACAAAAAAATAACCTTTTCATTCCTGTTTAAATAACCTTGCTTAGCAGATTCTTTTTAGCAAGTACTTGAGAACATGGAGCTTAAAGTTGAGAAATTTGAAATCAGAACAAAAAAAAAAGGGTGAACAGAATCTGCTGATAGCATTTAAATAGGATTGTGTGCTATTACAATACTTTTTTTCCTACAATGATACATTATACAGATTTACGCCCATGAGCTTCAGACTTATTAATATACTGAATCATTTGTTGTGATTAGTGTCCCAGTAGCATCAACTATCATGTTGTAGAACTCCTATGCAAATTTTATGAATTCACTAGTAAGTTTAATTTCTTTAGTATGTTCACAAAGATTCCACTCATTAAGTTCTTGAGACATTGGGCATACCTATATTTCAAAACTCTTTAAGTAAGAGGGGAAACCCCCAGGTGTGGTGGTGTATGCCTGTAATCCCAATACTTGGGAGGCTGAGACAGGAGGATCACAGGTTTGAGGACAGCCTCAGCCAAGTATTGAGACTCTCCACAACCTAGTGAGACCCTGTTTCAAAAAACAAAAAACTTAAGCTTGGGCCAGGGGTGTAACTCAGATAGAATGCCCCTGGGTTCAATCCCCAGTGCCACCAAAATATAAAAATAAAAATTAAAAAGAGTAAAACCTTTACAAATTGTTAATTTTGACCCTCTTAGTATTGGTTTGGTGGTGAAAATTAATATAAAACAAAATCTTAACCCAGCCATTTCTGTTAACACAAAAATAGTGTTGTGTAAGAACATTATCTTTTTACACAAATCAAATATTTGACCAAAATCACATAAACAATCTGAAATAATGATGTCATTTCTCACTATTCTGATAAGAATGAGCATTGTATAAAGTATCTTTTATACATTCTACACTATATGACTATGTGTAATCAAGGGGGACCCACCCAAGTTCATTTCTGCCTGAGTACAACTTTCCCCACTAGTGTAGGGAAACAAGAATAAATAACCAAGTAAATATATCCTACCACATAGTGGTAATTTCCATGGAGAAAAAAAGCATGGTACCTGGATAGAGAAAGTGAGGTTGCTCTCTTACGTGAGATGGTCGAAAAATATTCCTGTCGGTGATAATATTTATTGTCACATCACAAATAGATTTTCTGTCTGTACTCTGTTACCCAGTGCTGTAAGACAAACCTTCCTAAAGCTTGATGTCTTAAAATGTTGACAATAGCCAGATGTGGTGGCACACGCTTGTAATCTCAGTACTTTGAGAGGCGGAGACCGGAGGATCCGGGTTCGCGGCCGGCCTCAGCCCTCTCTCTCTCTCTGTCTCTCTCTCTCTCTCTCTCCCTGTCTCTCTCTCTCTCTCTCTGTCTACTTAGTGAGGCCCTCCACAACTTCGTGAGACCCAGTTTCAAAATAAAGTATAAAAAAAATAGGGTCGGGGGTGTAGCGCGGAGGTAGAACACCCCTGCGTTCAATCCCCGGTACCTCAAAAAAAAAATGTTGACAATAAGCTGGGCATGGTGGCACACACTTGTAATACCAGTGCTTGGGAGGCTGAGATAGGATTACAGGTTCAAGGACAGTCTCAGAAACTTGCAAAACCCTGTTTGAAAATTAAAAAGGGGGGTCTGGGGGTGTAATTCAGAGGTATAATGCCCCTGGGTTCAATCCCCAGTAACACACACACACACACACACACACACACACACACACATCATATTGACAATATTTATTGTGCTCATGAACCTGAAACTTGTGCCAGGTACTATGAGGGCAGCTCCTCTGGGCTCCAATCCCTATCTTCTGGGGCAGCTGGAAGGTTGGGACTGGAATCACCCAAGGCTCACTCACTCATGTATTTGCTCCCCAAATTGGGAAGACTCAAACAGCTGGGAACTGGAGCACCCAGGACTCCTCAGGCTCTCTCTGTCTTTGTGGGGTCTCTCCACGCAATGGCTCCAGTATGGCGGCTTCAGGATAGCACAGTATCTTAAATGTCAGCCAGGGGTAAGCTGTGCCCTAGTCTTGGAAGTCCCAATACCGTCACCTCTGCCATACTCTATTGGTCATGGTACTCACCAGTATGCCCAGTTTAAGGGGAGGAGAAATAAATAACCTAAAGAGGTCCTAGAACATATGAGACAAAAACACTGCTGTGGTCATTGTGTAACAGAGCCATGAGATCTCTTTATTTAATATGAAAAGTAGGAAACACAGCTATAATTGGGTATACCAACTCCTGGACCACTTTCCAAGGGGAGTAGGGAGACTGATCCAGATTCAGGAGTCAGCTCTGCCTCCAAAAGTTTGGACGACACCATCTTAAGATAGTAATTGTAGCTCTTACCCTTCACACATTCATAACACTGGCATTTCATAAAGTTCTTTTATAACACATCCCTTTCAATGTGCTGACGAGAAAAATGATCAAGAGTAGAGGTGTATAACCTTCCTGAGGACTACCCACAAGGGACCAGGTTTGTGGTAACGCACATCATTCAGGTCAACTTGAAAAATGTGCTACGCTGACACACCACCACTTCAGACTGCCACACACTTCAGCAAGAGGTTATAAAAGGGATATAAGAAATGGTAACAGCTCAGTGCCCAAGTACACAGAGTATAGATCCCATCCAGATTTGAGTCCAGAAAAATAAGGTAGCTGCCAGGCATTCTTCCCATGAGATCTCTAGTTCATTCAGAAAGGATGGAGGTAACACAGGATATCCCACCCTTTCAGAGACAGGATTCTCTCTTCTCCTTCACACATCATCCATTCATAAGCATTCCTTATGAACCTTAGCATAACAGGAGGAGGTCTCCTTGGGCAGTCCCCAGTCTTATCTCTATCTCTTCTTGAAGTCTTCAATAAGCCAGGCATAGTGGCACACGCCTCTAATCCCAGTACTTGGGAGACTGAAACTGGAGGTTGCAGGTGTGAGGACAGCCTCAGCAACTTAGTGAGATCCTGCTTCAAAATTTAAAAAATATAATAAAATAGGGCTGGGGGTTGTATCATAAAAGTAGAACACCCCAATATTCAACCTACAGTATCAGAAAGAAATAAAGGAAGCAAGCAAGCTAGACTCAACAATTTGACATCATGTCCCAGAGATGACCTTTGCCAAAGCTTATCAATATTTTACTGAAGATGTTTACTGAAAATATCAATATTTTACTATTTTACTGAAGATCACTTTAGCATATAGGAGGGAAATAGATCTACCACACTACATAGCATGAACGTATTGAAAGCCCCCTTCTCTCCCAAGAGACAACTATCTTATCTCTCCTTCTGTTTGACATCCACACAGACACTTATAAAAACTCTATTTGTGCCCAGAATAGCTCAGAATTCACCTTGCTTACATACCCATCAAAAGCATAGGAGGTAACCAACACTGAGTGCCTAGCATCTCTTGGGCAGGACCATGGAGAGTTCCAGTCACACACATTGAATCCAAGCTGTGAGCCTAGGTCATCTAGCATGGTGGTTCTCACTGGGTGTACCTGGGCATCATCTAAGAATCTCAGCTTCCCTCCAACCCAGACAAAGGAAATCTGAAGTCCATGGTGGTAGATAGCAAGCTCCATTTAGTTAGTTAGTGAGTTAGTTATTTCTGGGGATTGAACCCAGGGGCATTCTACCTCCAAGCTATACCCCCAGCCCTTCCTTCCTTCCTTCCTTCCTTCCTTCCTTCCTTCCTTCCTTCCTTTCTTTCTCTTTCTTTCTTTCTTTCTTTCTTTCTTTCTTTCTTTCTTTCTTTCTCTCTTTCTTGTTTTGAAAAAAGGTCTCACTAAATTGCTAAGGCTGGCCTTGAACCTGCAATCTTCCTGTCTCAGCCTCCCAAGAACTGGGATTAGAGGTGTGTGACATGGCACCTGGCCAGGCTCCATGTGATTCTGATACCAAGGGAAGGAAGCAATCACCCATTCCCTGGGTGGGTCATCTGTGGCTTTGTAGTTCCTTCTTTTATTGTTTCCTTCCCATGATTCTTCTACCTGGTCCCACGCCCCCTGGCCATTCGCCCATAGGGTCTCTCCATCTCAGGAAGCAGCCAGAATAATTATGTGGGCAGATGCAAATAGCTAATCAGGCAAGAGTCTTTCCCATGGACTCTTAGTGGTTTCTGAGCCAACCCCTGACTTCTTTGTTTTCCACTCACAGTACACATGTTTTACAAGCTGGGATGTTTCTGTGGGGCAGAACATCAGAGCTCTTTTCCACAATTCTTTGCTCTAAACTACACAGCTGGGAGTGGAGTGGCATACGCTTTGAGAAGCTTTTCCTTCAGTGCTGCCCCAGTAATTCCAACTATATCCCAGTCAGAATTCTTGAAGCTATTATCCAAAGACCTGACCACATAACTTAGAGGAAAGAAGATTTATTTTCTTATGGTTTCGGGTTCAGTCCATGTGAGGCTGGGGACCGTGGATCTCAGGGCATGGCGGTGGGATACAGACAGAGGGAGCACATAGGCTGTGGTCCTCACATCACGGAGGGTGTTAGCAAGAAAGGGAGCAGGGGGAGGAGGAAGCATTTATATAATCTCCAAGGCCACACCTCCAACCATACCCTACTGGCCAGGGTCAGCACCCAGATAAATCCATTATGGATTTATCCACTGCTTCGATTACAACCCTCATGACTCAATTACATCAGCTCCAAACATTAATAAATGAGCCTTTTAGGGGACATTTTATATCTAACTATAACAAACTATTAACAGGATGAATGCGATTTTAGTGTGTTTTATATAAAAATTAGGAAAACAGTCCACAGAAACAAACATGAGTCAGAATACCTGGAATTGTGTCTGTGTGCACTTGACTGTTACGGACAGAAACTGGCCTGGGAGATTTAGAAGTTATTTCCTATCCCTAAAATGTGATAGGATATTTGCATGCCTGTGTGTTATTTTTGTATAGTTTGTGTATATTTCATACACAAAGTATTTCCTGCATCAACAACCCCTGGTTTGCATGCACAATAAATCGTGTACCTTATGGGCTGCAATGATTCCTTGATATAATTCATGTGAACCTTTTAGCACAGTGTATAACCCAGGTGAGGATGAGGCAAGGGTGGACCTGCCTTGGGGACAAAATTTAAGGGCTAAGCCAGGCGTGGTGGCGCATGCTTGTAATCCCAGTACTTGGGAGGTGGAGACCGGAGGATCCGGGTTTGCGGCTGGCCTCAGCTACTTAGTGAGGCCCTCCGCAACTTCGTGAGACCTGATTTCAAAGTATAAAAAATAGGGCCAGTGGTGTAGCTCGGAGGTAGAACGCCCCTGGGTTCAATCCCCGGTACTGCAAAAAAAAAAAAGAAAAAAAAATTTAAGGGCTAAAAAACCCATTAATCACTAGAAATAATATTTTCATGGGATGTTTTCCAAAATAAAAAATGATGCAAAACCCCCAAGTGAACAGAATACCACCTTTCTAAGGAAGACATGGTAACAGGAATGTGTTGAGCTGCACTGAGGTATGAAACAGGGAGAAATGAGTGAAACAGATCCCATTTTATTTGGGATTTTTGCTATCTTCATTGTGGATTTTTGGCATTTTGAGCCATTAAAAATGTTGCATTAAAATATTATTTGGCTTTTTACAACTTATTTATTTTGTAGCTGGGATTGAAGCCAGGAGCATTCTCCTCCAAGCTACACCCTACCCCTTTTTATTTTGAAACAGAGTCTCACTAGATTAATGAGAGTCTCACTAGTCATTGAGGTTAGACTTGAACCTGTAATCCTCCTGACTCAGCCTCCCAAGTACTGGGATTCCAGGCATGCGCTATTGTTCCTGGCTTATTTATCTTGATTACTGGGTTGGTTTTGCTTTTTTAATTTTTTTTTCTTTTCTCTTCTTTCCTTTTCTTTTCAACACTTCAGCTCTAATAGCAAACTGCTGCCTCAACCATACATGTCCTTTTCTCTCTGTTTTTTTTTTTTCTGCAGGAAGACGGGCCCTCAGCACATGATCCTAGCTCTATAATTCCCATAGTTTAGGACTCATTTAGCTTCACCCACATAATGTCTTTGCCACGCGTGGATTCCCTCCTTAACTCTTGCCAAATGTCCAAACATTTCCCTCCACTCTCCAGAAAACCCCATCTGCTTCTTTCCATCTCTAATTAAACCTGGTTTTCACCAAAACACTAGGAAATGTTAAGAAAATATCATTTTGCCTAATCACTATTATTGTGACAATATTACTTTTTCTTGTTGTCGAGTATTTAATGCACTTCACTTACAGTATAAGTAGCTACAACATTGCTTTGTCTTGGTGCTAGAAATTTTAGATTCTAATCATGGCTTGCTATTCAATGCTAACTGTATGAGCAAGTTGAGTCCATTATATTTTCTACTTGAAGGCTGTTTTGCAAACGAAAGTATTATCCATTCGTATGCTTTATAATCATTATCAATAATAATGTTAGAAACCTAATGAGAATCCCAGGACTGGTTTCAGAATCTCCACATTAATATTTAAATCAATTCCACATTAAATTTGCCTTGAGTGGCATAAAAATAAGTTATGGATCCTGGAAAACAATATTTACAATGTAAAGATTTTTGTATAGAATACCAAAGGCAAATGTAAAAGAGGCAATAGATTATATGCTATATGATTATAACTTATATGAAATTGTATAACCATTATTCTCTAAATACATCCTACTCTCTTCTCCCCTACTCTAGTGGTTCTCAAACTTTATCATGTCTTATTAAAATACATATTGTCGGAATCTACAGCAATGGAACTCATAGGTGCAGAGAACAGAAAGGTGGTTATCAGAGGCTATGGTTGAAAAAAAATTGGGGAGAACTGGGCCAAAGAACAGTGTTTCAGTAAGACAGGAGAAATAAAAGATAAGCATTTGAGGTGGCGGATATGTTGATTAACTTGAGTCAGTCATTTTATATTGTATACCTATATCACTCTTAGCCCATAAATATATACAATCATAATTTGTCAATATTCAGTACAAATTTTAAGAGGAAATGAAAAAAAGAAATGAAGATTGATGGACCGCAGCCTGAAAGATTTTGCTTCAGGACATCTGGGGCATGGGTTCAGGACTTTTAATTTCCATCAAATTCCTGAATGCTGTTGCTGCTGCTGCTGCTACGGGTTCAGGGCCCACAGTTTGAAAACCATTACGTTGGTCACATCTCTGCGAGGGAATTTTATCCAGCCATTCAACAGACCTTTGATTCCACAGCACAGTGAGACTACCCAAGAAAGAGAAATGAAAACTGGGGCAGAGATTAATCCATTATTAGCACAATAACCAGCAACTACCACAACCATGCCCACAGCAAAATATCATCCTATAGTCTTATGAATTGTTAATCAGATTTTTGGGGGTACTAGGGATTGAACCCAGGGGCATTCTACCTCTGAGCTACACCCCCAGCCCTATTTTATTCTTTATTTTGAAACAGGGTCTCACTACATTGCAGAAGGCCTCAGTAGCTAAGGCTGGCTGCAAACCTACGATCCTCCTGTCTCAGCCTCCCAAGTACTGTGATTACAAGCATGCGCCACCATGCCCGGCTGTTAATCAGATTTTGTTTTTGGTACTGGGGTGTTCTACCTCTCAACTATACTCCCAGCCCCATTTTATTTTTTATTTTGAAACAGGGTCTCGCTAAATTGCTGAGGCTGGCCTCGAACCTGTCATCCTCCTGTCTCAGTCTCCCAAGTATTGGGATTACAGATGTGCACCTCCACACCCATCTTGTTAATCAGCTTTAATCAATCATTTTGAAACTTATATAAATAATTCTTCTTCTCCTATAACTCTTGGTGGGACATTATATTCCATAAGCTCATGAGACCCAATCAAAGGACCTATTTTTTAAAACAACAATAACAAAAAAAAATCTACTCCAGATTTCAGGCTCTGATTCTGATTTCTGGCTCCAGAAGTTTCTTGACTTTGACATGAGCCATTATCTCTGCACTGTGCCAACTTTCTCTAAAACTGGTCCAGCCAGAGTCTGGGCACGGTGCCCTGATGAAGCCAGGGAGCAGAGTTGATTGCTATCAAGAAAACCTTGCCCTCTTTGTTCCTGTAATCAGCTTGGAAGGCAGTCGCTGGAAAGCCCATCCTACTTGCGGAGTTAGAATATTCCAAGTCGCATCTCAAGTGTTAATTCATGTGAAAGTGATGAGCACCCGCCGTACCCACGGTGCTTTCTGGAATCTCAGAAACATTTGTCTAGGATTGCCCCCTAGTGCTAGTGGGCATGTTTCTGACGACACCTCGCATCTTCTAATTAGGGCCCTTGGCATTAAATTAAATTAGAGAAAAATGTCTGCCCATCATTTCGCAGCAGGAAGAGAAGCTGTCCTAACCCAGACAGCAAGAGGGATTTTATGAGTGCTTCTTACTTGGTCAACAAAGAGTACAAAATATATATTTGTTGAGACATTCTTTTGTTCATATTCTTCATGATGACAGATAAAACTTATCTATCCTTGTGACCTGCCTGAGAAGAAATGTAGGGTAGGACAGGAGGTTATCCAAATGACATAATTTAAGCTACATTTTTCCCCCTTGGTGCTACCAGTTCCTTTTTCTCTGCAAACCTCTTCTTACATATATTTTCTAGATGTGGGAAAGGCAAGCTGCATCTTTGAGATCTGCTGAAAAATTTCTTTCGCAATAGGCTAAGAAAGGTTCTCGATGGTATTTAATTTGGGCTAGGGGAGCTTGTGATTCGTTTTAGAAATGTCTGAGCTGTATACTGGAGTTTTTCCTTTTTACCTTGGTGGTGGGGGGAGAAAGCCAAAGAAACAAAGGCTGCAATCTTTGTGTTTCAATTTGAACCCTTTTCTTCTTCCTAACTGAGTAGGGAGTTCCCCACACACCACAGCCTCCAGAGGTCTCAGACAGGGCCTGCCAATCTCATCTATTTAGAGGACAAGGAACATGCCCTCTATCTGAACTGAAAAGTAAAATTCAAGTGTATGGTATGAGGTATGACCTTGACCTTTCTGGTCTCCTGAGCTGGTTTTATTTTTTATTTTTATTATTATTATTTTTTTTGGAGATAGAGTTTTGTGTTCCGAATTGGGTTCCAAGAACAGGCAAGGCGTCTGCTCTGCAAGAGGAGTAAGGGTGCAGTTGGATTTCCCAGGCTGGTTTGAAAAGCAATCCATACTACCTGTCAGTCACCTCCCTGGGGACTCGTCCAAGGCTCTATAAAGAAATGGTCAGTTTCGTAAACGAAATTCCCAAGAGCTCAATCCTAACAAGGCAGTGTTCTGCATGAATATACATCAACCTAGAAAATAAATCTCTGCCCTGATTTTGAAATTAGAATCAGAAGAAGAAAATGATAAAACTACAAAGGAAACACACCAAAATGTATTTCTAAGTGATGGAATTACCAGTAATGAGTATTTTTTTTAATTTTACACTTTTCTCCAGAATCTGAGTCTTCGGCAAGGAGCATATTTCACAGCTTCCCTAAAGTATAAATCATACAGCATAAAACTCATTTATTTTAAGAAGACAGTAGAAAGCTATTAGTAAATTAACAAAGTTGTGCAATCATCCTCAGAGTTCAATTTAGAATATTTCCATTATCCCCAAACAGAAATCTTATGCATATTTGTAGTTACTTAATTCCCACCCTAAACCGCTGGGAACCAATGATTTACTCCCTGTCTTTCTCTCTCTGCATTTTCTGGGCAGTTCATATAAATGGAATCATGCAACTTATAGTGTGTTTTTTTTTCTGGCTTTTTCTCACTGGGCGTTCACATGGTAACATGCAGTACCTCTTTCCTTTTTGTGGCTCGATAATGTTCCTTTGTATGAATATGCCTTATTTTGTGTATTGGTTCATCAGTCAATGGACTTTCGGGTTGTTTCCACTCTGGCTGTTGTGTATAATGCTGCTATGAACATACTTTATCATTTCTTCCAGGGTAGATCATTTTCTATTTTTAATGCACACACACACACACACACAAATGGTTTTGATGTAGACTATCATTTTCTCTAGGTTTTATTGACCAAGTTCCCCCCTTTCTTAAATTCATGTCTTGAGGTCCTGAACCCCAGTACCTCAGAATGTGACTGTATTTGGAAACAGAGTCTCCTCCTCTGTCTCCTTGCTAGAGCTACTCAAGTTCAAATGAAATCATTGAGATGGGCCCTAATCCAGTTCCACGGATGTCCTTATAAGAAGAGGAAATCTGGACACAGAGACAGACACAGGGAGGATGATGCGGAGACATGAAGAGAAGATGGCTATCGACAAGCCAGTGAGAGACGCATGGGATAGATCTTTCCCCCATGGAACCAACCCTATGGATTCCTTGATCTTGGATTCTATCCCCCAGAATTCTGAGGCTTGCATTTCTGTGGTTTAAGCCACCCCAGGGCATTTTGTTATAGCACCCAGCACATGCTAATACAGTTGAGGAATAACTTCCTCAGTGCAGTTGTTGACTTGTGCCTGCCCTAGAAGAGGAAGTGTGGGGGTGAGGTGGGAAGATACATGGAACAGAATCTCTAGGGATGCTGACTTGACCAGGATGTTGTCAAATTCAGTGTTCAGCAAGCTGATGGATGGTCCTCTATGGACACTAGCCGGGGAAAGGCTCAGGACACAGCCCTCTGCTCTTAGTGAAAGCTCTCTCACCCCTCTCTGGGCTGAATGGTTTCTTCCTCTCTCCCTTTCCTCTCCCAGCCCCCTTTCCTTCATCTTTTGTCTCCAGCTATCAGTGGGAATCTTCTGCATCAGAGGATGTGGAATCCATCTGCCCTCTTGGAGAGCTTATAAGGCAGTAGGAGGGGTGAGAAGCAGAGGGAAAATAGAAGATAATAAAGACTCTTACAGTATAATTGAGGGGATTTAGCAGTAATTGCAGAGTGGAAAGAATACATGTTAATACTTACAAATCTTACTTTACTACACTCTAAGAGATGATATTTTGATAGCACAAGTGTATGAAAATAGCCACAGAATTACATACACACCCCTACATAGTTAGGTTTTTTTTACCCCTTTTTAATGTTCTAATCATTCGTTATTTTTATTGCAAGTTCTTTCCACTAGCTAATGGAAATGTTGAACTGAAACCCATTTAGAGTATTATGACATGGCGTGTCAAAACACTTTTTAATCAGTTCAAATTTCCCAGTAAAAAGTCTCCAGCACTGTACCGATGTACAAAATCATCTCTTAATAGACAAGAACCTATAAAATGTACCTTGCAGTAAGGAAATATCAATGAGTATATGCAAAAAAAATCAGATTTCTGAAAATAAAGATGAGGCAGATGGCCATGCACTCTAAGACAGAGTAGGCTGACAGATTCCTCTAAATATTGAGCACACTAGAATATTTAAATATTCAACTTAAAATTAAAGTCTCACCCAACTTTTCATTTTATTGCTGAATAATACTCCATTGTATGCATACACCATATTTTTGTTTACCTGTTTATAATTGATGGACATTTGGGGATTTTTGCTTCACTAATTTTTATAAACTATAGGATCCTGGAGGAGAGAAGAGGCCTCTTCTGTATGGCTAGAATCACCTCAACTAGGAATGGGTTGTCTTAATCATTCAGAGGGTAATATAGTGAGCTGACATTGAAACTAACACTATGAGACTTGGCCTTTAAGGACTTGGTGGAACAAGGATGGTAATCGAGTTCTTGCCCTCTGGTAATCTACAAACTAATTACCAAAAGGAGATGAACCAATATGGAAAGCTAACCAGTGATAGAGGGGGTGCTAAAGATGCGGTGGTCATCAAGATACAGTAGAAAAAAGCGCAGAACTGAAATCCAAAACTCAAGTAGGTGTGGCACACTCCTCTAATCCCAGCACTTGAGAGGCTGAGACAGGAGGATCACTTGTTTGGAGGTCAGCCTCAGCAAGTAGTGAGACTTTCATCAACCTAGTGAGACCCTGTTTCAAAATAAAAATAAAAAATAGGACTGGGAGTATAGCTTGAAGGTAGAATGCCCCTGGGTTCAATCCCCAGTACTGAGAAAAAAAAAAGAAGAAGAAGAAGAAAAGAAAGAAATCCAGAATTCTGGGGTTGATATTTTCACCCGATTTATTTTATTATTTATTTATTTATTTATTTATTTATTTATTTATTTATTTATTGTGTGGTACTGGGGATCAAACACCACGGACACTGTACCTCTGAGCTACACTCCCAGCCATAATTTATTTTTTGTTTTGAAACAAGGTTGACTCTCAGCTAGGTTGCTGAGAGTCTTGCTATTTGCTGAGGCTGGCCTCAAACCTATGATCCTCCTGTCTTAGCCTCCCAAGTACTTGGATGACAGGCATGCACCAACAAGCCTGGCTCCTCACCGAATTTTTTTTTTTTTTTTGTGGTACCAGAGATTGAACCCAGGGGTGGTCTACCTCCGCGCTACACCCCCAGCCCTATTTTTTTTATACTTTATTTTGAAACCGGGTCTCACGAAGTTGCGGAGGGCCTCACTAAGTAAAGAGAGAGAGAGAGAGAGAGAGAGAGAGAGAGAGAGAGAGCGCGCTGAGGCTGGCCACAAACCCGGATCCTCTGGTCTCTGCCTCTCAAAGTACTGGGATTACAAGTGTGTGCCACCACACCCGGCCCAAATTTTTAAAATAAGTTTGTGGAGATATAATTTATATGCCATACAGTTTGCCGAGTAGAAGTGTACAAGTCAATGATTTTCAATATATGCAGAGTTATGCAACCATAGCCAAAGTTGATTTGAGAACATTTTTATTACCTTCCCACCAAAATTCCATGCCTATGAACAGTGACTTCCATTTCCCTCTAGACCCTTCCCCTCCTGAGTCCTAGATAACTCCTAACATACCATCTTTATTTTGTACATTTCATTTAAATGGATTCTCATAATATATGGTCTTTTGTAACTGGTTTCTATCACTTAAATGTTGTAGTGTGTATCAGTACTTTGTTCATTTTATTGCTGAATAATACTCCATTGTATGCATACACCACATTTTTGTTTACCTGTTTATAATTGATGGACATTTGGGGTTTTCCTTCACTAATTTTTATTAACTGTAGGATCCTGGTCAATTAATTATTATTATTTGTGTGTGTGTGTGTGTGTGTGGTACTGGGGATTGCGCCCAGGGGCATTCTACCTCTGAGCTACACCCCAGCCTTATTTTACTTTTATTTTGAAACAAAGTCTTGCTAGGTTGATGAAAGTCTTACTACTTGCTAAGACTGTCCTCAAACTTGCAATCCTCCTGTCTCAGCCTCCCAAGTACTGGGATTACAGGTGTGTGCCACCATGCCTGACAGCTGGACAATTAATTATGATGATCAAAATCCAGGTGTTATATGTAACTTTCTAGCTTCAAAACCTGGTGCTGATGAGTATCAGGAGGTGTACTTTTGAGACAGGGCTGAGGACCTGGAAACAGGAAGGATTAACAGAGGCTATTTGTATAAAAACAAAAAACAGGGAAGGGTAATAAGATATAAGGGTAACAGAGACCAGGCAAGGACTATGGAGATCAAAAGGAAGCTTCAGCCTCTTTCATGAGCACATTCTGAGGACAACCTGTGTAAACAAGGATGGGGGGAGGTGAGCAGACATGTGGCCCAGGTGATTAGAGCCCACCAGCCACATGATAATGATTCAGAATTAAGGGTTAAAATTGGACAAAAGACATTGGGCCCCTAAGACTCATTTCTGACCAATCACAAGAGGGCAGACAGGGAACCACAAGAAGAAGGTATAAAAGCTCACCTCCCAAGAATTTCAGCAGTTACTCTCTATCAGGGACCCCTCCTTTTTCCTCCTTTTTCCTTGACTTAAACTTTCATATTTCTATGCCCTTCATTAGTCCTTAGATTTCATTTCTAAAAATCCACTGGACAAGAACCCTGTAAGAGGAGACACCCTGTATCATTTTGGCGACCCAGATGGAACTACGACGGAAGGGACCCAGGGAAGCAAGAATTTGGTTACACTTGGGCATGTTTCTTGAGTTCCCTGTTCCTCAGTTTTCTCATGTGTAAAATAGGGATAATAGTAGTTTTGCTTTACAGAGTTGGCAGAGAATTCCATTATTTAACACACAAAAAGCCTTTAGCATAGCTTTTGGTCCCTTGTATAATTTTGAGAAATAGTAGTGACTATGACTGTGGTCCTTTTCCTTCTCATTTTCTTACCTGTTCATCTTGAAATGGACTCTCCTTTCTTCAGTGGACAGTTCTGAAATGAAAGCAGGGTATATGGAACCATTTGGCTCAATATCTGGCACAGTGTGGGTGTTGAATCAGTAGAGTTTAGAAGAGGAATAGCTCATTGTAAACTGCGGAGTAGAGATGGAAAATGTACATTTGAGGATTGGGTCCTGAATTATATACTCACGTACTAATGATGAAAAGACAGTGAGAAGATGACTCACCTGTAGAAGCTGAGCTCCTCAGTGATGAAAACAATTGTCAGAGCTTGGCATGGTGCCACACACCTGTAATCCCAGTACTCGGGAGGCTGAGACAGGAAGGATCACAGGTTGGAGGCCAGCCTAAGCTTCTTAGGGAAACTCTCAGCAACTTAGTGAAATAATGTTTCAAAACAAAACATAAAAAGTGCTGGGTGGGGGTGTAGCTCAGAGGTAGAATGCCCCTGGTTTTAATCCCCAGTACCAAAAAAAAAAATTTTGCCAAGATTGTGAATTTAGTTAAAACTTCTGTCTCAAATTCTAATGATGATCTGACCATAGCAGAGGGGCCAGAGAGCAAGGAGAACAGGTAGTGGAGATTAGCGCAGAAGGCGTGGGCTGGACAGGCATTAAAGCAAAGGAAAAATTGCCCATGCAAGTGCCTTAAATTCCCCAAACACCCAAGCAACTAAAAAGAAAGACAGAATCTCATTTTTTAATACTTTGATTGGTGTAATGTAATTATGCATCACAGTGCGATTCAAAATGATACAAACACACATGCACACAGCACTCGGTGCATTTCCCTCCATATACCTCCCCAGCTCTCCCTTACCCCTCCCCGTACATTTTCTAATTTTTTTAAATACATGTCATTTCAGAGGTGAGCATATCTTCTGGGTTTCTTTTCCCTGCCCCACCCAGGATAGTAAAACCTGCATAATGGAAGAAGGAGCCTGAGGGGTTGGGTTCTAGTTCAGATGTTGTTTTTAAATCAGATGCAAGATCCTGGGTCTGTCCTTTCTGGATCTTAAATCATTTTCTGACTGGTAAAAGCACAGGAATGGAGACGAGGATGTAATAAGCTTTCGTTACTGCAGGAAGCTGAGCTATTCATTCTTCCATCTTCATTGAATTATCCCCAGGGCTCTTCAAAGTGGATTGTCATGGTGGCACATGCCTGTCATCCCAGTATGTGGGAGGCTGAGACAGGAGGATCGCAGGCCAGAGTCAGCAACTTAGTGAGACCTTTAGTAACTTAGTGAGACCCTGTTTTATAATAAAGAAGAAAATAGGGATGAGGGTGTCACTCAGAGGTAAAATGCCCCTGGGTTCCATCCCCAGTACCACAAAAAGAAAAAGTGAATTGCCAATTTGCAGATGTAACTATGGGTGGGGGTGTGGCTGTTCTGACCATGATAAGCCAGCAGGGAAGAAGAGTGATGGGGGGAGCCACCAGCTGACTGTTCTTGGGCATACTTTCTAACATACACAGCCTTGGTTTCTCCCATAAAATGGTGCAATGCTAACTGCTGACTTGATGTGGTGGTCAAGTGTCAAGTGCTCATATTATCTAACATTATTAGCCACTGACATGGGAAGCTGCTCTTGCAACTCCATCACCTATAGCAGGCTCCTCCATGGCTTCCTTGTGTCCTGGCAGCTCTGTTTCTGGTTGTGTTTTGGGGTCTGGTGCAGTTGGATTCTTTCCCTCCTCTGCATTGAGAAATCACCAAGGAGCCTCCTAATGAGTAAAGAAAGTCTTTTGTTTAAAGAAGCATGAGACATAGGAAAGAAGGAGAACTCCTGTGAGAAAAGGCAAGAAAAAAGTAAATGTTGAAGTCAGCTCATGGGACACCTTCTTGCCACAAAATCGCCAGAAAGTCTGTTGGCTAGAATGAGAAATTCTGATTTATTCCAGAAGAACCACATCATACAAAGCAAGAGACCTAAGGAAGGGATCTGCACACTCATGTGTAGTCTTGCAGCGGTGTCAAAAGTAGTTTATTAATGTTCTCAAACCAGTTGTTGGAAACTGTAGGACCAATTTAGCTTTCCTTTGCCTAGGCAAAATCACTACTTCAAGCAACAGAGATGTGTGTGTGTGTGTGTGTGTGTGTGTGTGTGTGTGTGTGTGTGTTTGTGTTTAAAACTATTGTTCAAAGTCCAACCCCCCACCTAAACTAAATGTCTCCCCACCCTATCTCTGCCCGATAAGGAATACCTAACCATTTCAGGCACTAAGAATATAGAAGTAATCTTACCTAGATCCACAGGGGACTCTTCTGTCCTGCTGTGACCTGAAACAATAATTACTGTGGAAAAAAAAAACCATTACCTAGGAAGTCATTGCTTACAGAAAAAGCAATCCATTGTAAGAATGCTCATGATTCGGATTCATTGGTACTAATCTCTCATTCATACGAAGACTTCTTCCTGAGGGAATTACTTTTCAAAATAACATTGTAAGAGACCAGGTTAATGGATAAAATGCTAAAGTTCAAATGAAAGAAAGTGGTACTTCTTAAAAATCTGTTGCATGCAAACCCTTCTTTCTCCTCAAGGGTAAACAAGGATTAATTAGTATTAGCATATGACCACTTTGCTCCAAGGGCCGGAATAGTTCCAATTTTATCCCAGCCCAATCAATGTTTACTTATATCTCTTTACACTCCCATGATCTTGTGCCAAAAAAAAAAACATCATATCCAGGGCTTAATTTCTTCTCTTCAGTAATGGGCTATTAAATTCAATATCAAGCCGGGCATGGTGGCGCATGCTTGTAATCCTAGTACTTGGGAGGCTGAGACCAGAGGATCCGGGTTCGCGGCCAGCCTCAGCTACTTAGTGAGGCCCTCCACAACTTCGTGAGACCCTGTTTCAAATTAAAGAATAAAAAAAAGGGCTGGGGGTATAGCTCAGAGGTAGAATGCCCCTGGGTTCAATCCCCAGTACCACAAAAAAAAATTCAATATCAACCCTTTCTTCCTTTCTGAAAATGGCCAGAGGGGGCTTCTGAAATGAAGTTTCATTAAAGAGAAGCCTAAAAATGCTAATATAACCTTTTCTCCTCTTGTCCTCTTTTTTCTACTTTCCTTTCCATTTTCCATTCTTCTCCCCTGCCTCCCTTTCCCCTTTCCCAGCTTTCTTTCTTTCCTTTCCTTCCCCTTTTCCTTTCTTCCTTGGTTATGTGTACAAATCCAGTTGGCAGCTAATATGCATCAATCCAGGATATACCCAGGTCCTTGAAAACTGTCTTGTTCACTCTTGGCCAGTTCAAGGGATGTTACCATCAACCCCATTTTGAGAAAGAGGATAGGCTCAAAGTTCAGGTAACTTTCCAAGTCCCCTTGGTGGGCTGAGATCTGTACATGTATCTAGTCTCCCTTTGCTGCACTTCTATTTTTTTTTTTTTTTTTTTTTTTTTTTGCGGTACCGGGGATTGAACCCAGGGGCGTTCTACCTCCGCGCTACACACCCGGCCCTATTTCTTATACTTTATTTTGAAACCGGGTCTCACGAAGTTGTGGAGGGCCTCACTAAGTAGAGAGAGAGACAGGGAGAGAGAGAGGGAGAGAGAGAGGGAGAGAGAGAGAGAGAGAGAGCTGAGGCTGGCCACGAACCCGGATCCTCCATTCTCCGCCTCCCAAAGTACTGGGATTACAAGTGTGCACCACCATGCCTGGCTTTGCTGCACTTCTAAACCAGCATAAGCAATATTGCCTGAACTCTCCATGTCTCAGACCACATTCCAAAATAAACAATCATTAGGATATCACTTATATGGTATTATCTTAGTCCATTTTCTATAGCTGAGTACCACAGACTGGGTGATTTATAAGGAATAAAGGCTTTTTCAGCTCATGGTTGTGGAGGCTGGAGGCCCAAGGTTAAGGGCCACATCTGGTGGGGTCCTTCCTTTGGTGAGGACTCTGCAAATCCCCAGGAAAGAGCAGGATATCACATGGTGAGAGAGTTGCATAGGAGAAACAGTGCCAAATGGCTTTATAACAGACCCACCCTGTGATAACATGTTAACCCTATCATTCTTTTTTTTTGCGGTACTGGGGATTGAACCCAGGGGCATTCTACCTCCACGCTACACCCCTGGCCCTATTTTTTATACTTTATTTTGAAACCGGGTCTCACGAAGTTTTGGAGGGCCTCACTAGGTAGAGAGAGAGAGAGAGAGAGAGAGAGACAGGGAAAGAGAGAGAGAGAGAGAGAGAGAGAGAGAGAGAGAGAGAGAGCTGAGGCTGGCCGCGAACCCGGATCCTCCGGTCTCCACCTCCCAAAGTACTGGGATTATAAGCATGCGCCACCATGCCCGGCTAACCCTATCATTCTTGAATCCATGCATGCATGCATGGTATCTGGAGAGGGTCTCTTTCTTACCTGGTGGTTGGTGTACACCTACCTGTCTCTCTTTGACTATTCCTTAAACCATGTAAATTTTCTATGTGCTCTCTGCATGTAAAAAAGAAAAATCACACCTTAAAAAGTAAAGAAGCAGAGAGAAAAGGCACTAGAGACAGTCTCGAATTTCAAAAGTCTTTCAAAATGCAGCTTTTGTCTTTACATGATTACATCATTCTAAGCCTCCATTCTCTAAAGTAGAGTTAATACTTACTTATCAAGGATCTTTTTGGTAATAATTAGCTCAGACCATGTTACTTAATAGGGTTTTTTTTTCCTTCTGGGAATTAAACCCAGGGCCATTCAACCTCTGAGCTATGCCCCTAGCCCTTTTTGTATTTTGTTTTATTTTGTTTTGAAGCAGGGTCTCGCTAAGTTGCTGAGAGTATCACTAAGTTGCTGAGGCTGGTCTTGAACCTGTGATCCTCCAGTCTCAGCCTTCCAAGTACTGGGATTAGAGGCGTGGGCCACCATGCCAGGGTAATAGATTCTTAATATTACCTGGATTGGCTTTCACAAGGTGTGGATCTTTTTCTGCCTCCACTTATTTTCATTTGTTGAATCTACTGACATAGTTCAGTTTTTGCTTTAATTTGTTTTTAAGAAGAACAGACACAGAATGCTCTTCATTGTTTTACCTAAGTTTCCCAACCCCCAATGCACACTTCCCCATGTTATATTTAAAGCACTAGAAAGGGTCTGGCTTAGCTTACACGGTCCAAGGCAATTCCTGATTTAAACAGATTAATGAATATTCAAATTTTTAAAAAATTTTAACATAGCACATGTTTACTTCTGAACTGAAGCTAATGCTCTAAGTTTGTAAATGGAAACACTTTACTTTTTTTTTTTTTTTTTTTTTTTTTT
>PVJS01011466.1:0-45724 GCA_004027185.1 Glis glis | reverse complement strand
ACAAAAAAAAAAAAAAAAAAAAGAAATGAAAAATACACTGGGCTGGGATTCACAGCAATTTAGCTATTGCCAAAGAAAATATTGGTAAATTTAAAGACATAATACTTTCTATTCAAAAGGAAATAGAAAGAAAAAATGTAATAAAAACACTATCAATGAACTGTGAAATAATTTTAGTAGTCTAATGTATGTGTAATTGGAGGCCCCAAAAGAGAACAGAAAAATAATTATTTGAAGTAATAATGGCATTATTTTTCCAAATTTGATGAAACCTAGAAGTCCATAGATTCAAGAAGCTCAATGAACCGCCTAGCACAAGAAACATTAATAAGAGTATACCAACACACATATAATCAAATTGCTCAAAACCAATCATAAGAGAAAATCTTAAAGGCACCTAGAGGAGATAAAAATTCAACTTACATTCAGAGAAACTAAGGTAAGGATGACAGTAATATCTTCCCAGAAACAATATAAAGACAAAACAGCCATATCTTTATAGTATTGAATGGGGGGAAAAGCCATGGACTTATAATTTTATGCCCAGCAAAAAAATATATATTCCAAAAATGAAGGTCAAACACTTTAACATATACAAAAGTTGAGTCACGATACAAGAGATGCGAAATAAAGTCCTTCGGGCAGAAAGAAAATGATACAGTTAGAAATATGGTTCTTCACAAAAGAATAAAGAACACTAGATGTGTTACCTACATGGGTAAGTATACAAGACTTTTTTTCTTATTATAGAAATTTCTTTAAAAGATAACTGACTGCTTAAACAAAACATAACATAATAATATATCACGGGGTTTATGACATACATATAAGTAAAAGGTCTGACAACAATAACATAAAGGGGAGACATGGAAGTACAATTTTAAGGGTCTTTTTTACTATCATGAAGTGACATAACATTGCTTCAAGGTAGACCATGATAAATTAAAGATATATGTCATAAATGCTAAAGCAACCATTAAAGTAACAAAACAAATAATTACACCACATAAACCAACAGCAAGGAGATAAAATGGAATCTTTTTAAAAAATTACTTAATCCCAAAGTAGTCAGAGCAAACAGGAACAGAACAGAACACAGAAAACAAGTAGCAAAACAACAGACTTAAACCTTATTATATCAATAATCACATTAAATGTAAATAGTACAGAGATTGGCAAATTTTATTTAAAGAGTAAGACCCAACTATATTCTGCCTACAAGAAATACAATTTAAATAGGCCAAAATAAAAAGATATATTGTTCTTACCCTAATCAATAAAAAGCTGGAGCAGCTATATTAATATCAGATAAAATCGATTTTAAAGAAATAATATTGGCAGGAATAAATAAGGTTATTTTATAACAATAAAAGTGTCACTTCATCAAGAGGAAATAACAGTCCTAAATGTTTATTTACCTAATAGCACAGATTCAAAATGCATGAAGCAAAAACCGATAGAACTAAAGAGAAACAGACAAATCCACAAGTACAGCTGGAGATGTCAGTACTCTTCACTCAATACTTGATCAAACAAGTGGACAGAAAATAATTAAGGATACAGAACACCTGAGCAACGCCATCAACTAACTTGAACAACCAATACTTATAAAGCAATCCACTGAGCAATAGCCAAATAACATGCACCCAACTGCTCACAGAACATCTACCAAGGTAAGTGGTACAGGGAAGGAGAGATTGAAAGGGCACAGGGGAACTTCTTGATTGTGATGCTGGTTTCATGATTGCATATATATGTCAAATGTGCTTGAACTGCAATTTTTAAGTATGTGCAGAATATAGTTGATTACTTTAACTCAATAAACTCATTTTTAAATATACATATAAAGCTACTTTTTTTCTGGACTGGTCCTGAGGTAACAGGTAAGATTAGCCTTTGTATCTCTAAATTGATCAGTTTATGAAATTCTCTGCCTAAATTCCATGAGCAATTCTTTGACCTACTTTCTCACTAACATCACCATCTCCCAAAGTAATTTTGTAAAAAAGTTACCTCACCAATCTCCAACAATAGATGAGTTCTGTAATCTCCCACCTTTAATTCAGCCCTATACTCAGGTGTCAGCGTACTGCTACTGACAGCCTGAAAATCTCACCCAGGTGCACATGTGTGAGATTACTGCTTTATAGTCATCAGCTGATCCTCAGTCTTCAGAACCACTAGTGTGTATGTGTGTGTGTGTTACACACACACACACACACACACACACACACACACACACACACACCAGGGATTAAACCCAAGAGCATTCTACCTCTGAGCTAAACCCCTAGCCCTATTTTTTTTTTGAAGCAAGGTCTCACTAAATTATTGCACACTGGCTTCAAACCTGTGATCCTCCTGTCTCAGGCTCCCAAGTACTGAAATCACAGGCATCTGGCTTCAGGACCACTCTTTTACTCTCCATGCACATTCTCCTTCTTTTTCCAGGACTGCTTACCTGGTAAGCTCTTCAGAAGACATATATGACATTACCTCTACCAAGAAGGCTTCCTGATCTCCTCTCAAGCCAGGGGAATTAATCTCTCCAGCCTCTAGGCTACTTCTGTATTGTATACATACTGCTATTATCGGTATTGTTATACTATTTAAAATTATATATAATTTTATGCTATATTATAACATTATGTCTACTTTAATTTATGGATATATTTATATACATGTGTACGTGTATAACATTATCTGCTCTACTTCTTCTCTATGCTCCTTGAGAGCTGGGACAGGCATCTTATTTTTTCTCTGTATTCCCATCACCTAAGACAGTACTCAGCACACAGGTCGTACTCAGTAAATGTTTGCTGAATTGAATTCCACTATTTGTTGCTGTTGCCAAATTGGCATGTTTTTAGGGAAATCGGGTACTAGACAGTGGAGCACTGAATATCCATGAATACTGACTCCATCCGTTAGTGTAGCTGTGCACAATATGTATGATTTTGAAATCTGAATGAATTATTACCAAAAAACCTAGGTGAAGAGGGAATATACACAGCACTCCAACTTAAAAATAAAATATAGGTATTATCTTCCTTTCCAAAACTTTACTTAACAAAACTCTAAAGTTAAATATAATTCATTAATTATATCAAAATTTCTCGCCGGGCGTGGTGGCACACGCTTGTAATCTCAGTACTTGGGAGGCTGAGACTGGAGGATCCGGGTTTGCTGAGGGCCTACTTGGTGAGGCCCTCCGCAGCTTAGTGAGACCCTGTTTCCAAATAAAGAATAAAAAATGGGGCTGGGGGTGTAGCTTGGAGGTGGAATGCCCCTAGGTTCAATCCCCAGTACCTCAAAAAAAAATTCTCCAATTCCCTTCATCTCACACTACTTCATTCCCAGTTTTCTTTCATCTTCCTTTTCCTCCCCCTCCTCTTCCTCCGTGTCCTCCTTTTCTTCCTCTTCCTCTGTGTTCTAAGAAAAGAAACGAGCATCCTTAAATAAGTAGGTGGCAGCATCCTCTTGATGACCTGTTGTGGTGTCCCAGCAGCTACAGTATCTCATTTCTCCCCCTGGGGTGCAATGGGCATACAGAGACAATAGATTCGGTTCAGCACCAACCAACCTTTCACTGGACTCAAACCCACACTGCTCAGTAGGACAGGCATTAAGACCACTGGCTCTGGAACTGGATTGCCAAGGTATGACTCCTAGCCTACCATACAATGGCTGTGTGTAACACACATTGCTTGACCTCTCTACTACTCAGCTTCTTCATAATGATGCTACTTGTCTCATCAGACTGTTGAGAGCATTAAATTGAGCTCATACATGTAAAGCACTAGAACGTTGCCTGGTCAACAGTGAGCAGTCATGGATTTTAACTACTAGGATAGGCACAGGGCAAGCATGCAGGAAATGAATGAGTGACAGCACTCCAACAAGAGGAATGTAGTTTTAGCAAGAGTAGGTAAGTCCTACACTGTTGATTTGGGGAACCTTTGTAGGTTTTCCTACCCCAAAATTATTTCACAACTCCTAAAATTCCACCACTAAAGAGTCAGTATTTTTAATAAGGTCTTTCAACTATTGGGTCTTTTCTAACTATTAGGAATAATGCATCATTGTTAGCATAATCAGTATTGCTTAATCATTAATGATGAGCAATCTTCTTAATCATTATGTTGACTATGATATAACATAATGATTAATTGACTATATCATGTCAATTAATCCTCAAAACCATCCTCTCAGCTCAAGATTCATCATTCCCATTTCATGGATAAGTAAAACAGGACACAAGAGGAAACTTTGCCCCCAAGACACAAAGACGGAAAGTGGTAGAGCTTCCATTTGAGCCCACACCTACAGTCAGAGGCACCACATCTGTTATTCACTCATTTATTCATTAAATAAATAAATACATATTAGATGTCTTCCATCTAAGGAAATCCACACTAGTCTCCAAACAGGAGAGCCCCAGGCACGTCAGCAGGAAGCAGAGTGTAACCTGAAAAGTAGGAGAAAGAAGCAGAAGAGGGAGGTGGTTGGTACGTGTGGAGTAACTGAGGAGACAGGAGCAGAATTCTATCTTTGCTTAGCTCGTAGGTTTACTGGTGACAAAACTTGTAACCCTGCCATGGGATGTGGCTTCTGCTACAGCCATCTGCCTAGCTTCTCTCAAAGTGGCTTCTGGGTGTGGGTTCTGACACCTGTTTGCCCAACTAAGGTCTGGCTCCATCACTTACAACCTGGGGCCAGTATCTGTTAACCTCTCTGCATTTCACTTCTCAAAGGGTTACAAACTCTGAGAGCCTGCTTTATCAAATTGTTGGATGAGAATTAAATAAGTAAGTTAATTCAAATCAAGCACTAGAACTCTTCATTCCCCCCTACCCCAAACAGCCTCTTCTAGACAATTCAGTACTGATCACCCATTTGGTTAATGATCAGAAAGACTTCTCCCAACCAGGTTAATCCCAAGATTGGAGAAAAGACTTTTCCCCTCTTGCCTGGTCTCCCTGAGAAAAGGGGATAATGTGCAGTTCCCAAAAGACTTCTTAAAAGACTAACAAAAAAAATATATTTGAGCAGGGGATGATCCTTTTGAAAATGGAAGCATCTGGAGCCCTGGTCTCACCCCATCCTCAGGCCAAATGCTTCCCCGGGGCAGCTCTCTGGAATTACAGTAATAGTTATCTTTGGTTGACTGACCTGAGGAGCCAGGAACTGTGAACACATTCATTTAAAATTAAAAGGAAATAAAAAACTGAAATCCTTACTGAACTTCTGGTTCCAAAAGACTTCTTCAGCTTAGAATCAAGCTCAATTAAATTTCCTATCTAGTTCTATTCCATCTCAGCCTTAAGTGTATGCTTTATTTATTTATTTTATATCAATAGTTATTTCTTGAATTCACTATTTTTATTTCTATTTATTGTTTATTTATAGCTCACTCATCATGTAATATTAACTAGGTCATAGCACAGGCCTCAATTTTTCATTTACCTTTATAAATATTTCAAACTGGTAGCCAAAATGCACAATTCCTCCATTTTTGTATAAGCCCTTGATGTGCTAGGTTATGAAGTACTACAAATTCTTTGCTATGGGTCCCCCAAAAAGTGTTTGTTTTAACTGCCCCCAAATATCTCTGCATTTAAGAAGATGCTCAAATATAGAAATATGTCACTGATCATATTGCAACCAAGAACAGACCTCCCAAGCAAGCTGGAGGGCTTATATATGGCTAATATCTTACCACAGAGTCACAGACCAAATAGAGGACATGACTGCTGTTCTAATTAAGAAATTTTAGTTAAATCTATCTGATTTAATCATATACTCAATCCAAGCACTATCCAGTACCTCTATAGATATGGCAGATACTACTCACTTCAGGAACAAATGATTATTGAACATTATATTACATTTCTTAATTTCATGAAAATTATTTGTTTGTGCATTTGTCTCCACTACTAGAAAGTTAAGTTCTTTGACACAGAGAAGACCTAGTCACTAACAGTAGGGTTGTATTTACAAAAAATATATATATATATATATATACATATATATATATATATATATATATATATATATATCTTGGGGTAGAGCAAAGCCATACAAAAGTTTGTTCTACTCAAAACTACAAAGCTATGAAAAGAGAACCAATCCATTCATCATTTACAGTTATGATAAGATAGTATCCTTGGTTGTTCTTTAGTAACAATAGCAGTACTTACTTGATATGAACTTAGTATGTGCAAAGCCTATTGCCAAGGGCACTGCATTTTCAGAAATAGGTTATGATTTCTTTCTTTTTTAATTTAATTTTTATGCTCATTTATTGGTGCATTGTAATTATACATTTTGATATATGTCAGGGTATCAACATCATACATGCACACATTGCTCATTTAGCCCTCCCTCCAATCCCACCCTATTCCCTCCCCCTTCCCTCCCTTTCATGCTCCGGATAGTGATTGAGTCTTACAAGTTTGTGTATGTACATCATGTGCTATAGTGTGTTTGATTATGGTTATGATTTCTATGAAGTAAATCCCCCCTACTTTTCACATAAGGAAATTGCATCTTGCTTTGCAAGCGTTAGTTTTACTAAGATATTTGTTGTCTCAATAAATAAACAATAAAAAAGACACCTCAATATTGCAAAGAATTTGAGTTGTTGTGTATGCCCTTTTGCTTGTTCCCTGGAGAAACTACAAAATAGTATTTGCATTTGGAGGTCTGGGCATCTTGGTGGTAAGACTTCCACACTGCATTATTTTGTAGACAGTGGGTAATTATTTTATTCTTACTATACATTCTCTCTCTCTCTCTCTCTCTCTCTCTCTATCTCTCTCTCTCTCTCACCTTAGGAGGTCTCTTGTTTAACAATCTCCTTCTTTGACTCTTAGCCTTCTTTGACTTTTTCATTAGAGAAGAGAGAGGTAAATGGGAAAAAAAATGGAGCCCCACAAGCATCCTTTTCAGATCTTTTTCACCAAGTTTCACATTAGTCTACATCCTTGTTGAACTGTTTGGAACATACCTGTTTCATTTTAACACGGAAATGTTCACCCTAGCTGGCATATTCAAAATTTACAATTGAATAGAGTATTATTCTAAAAATTATTCTGTTTGTTCAAAAGTACCTGTCTGCAATGAAACAGGACTTTAAAAAGGAAGTTTTAATCACACCTGAATTGATGATTATTCTGGATAAACCATACCTAGCACAGTACCTGGCTCAGATAGGCACTCAGTAAATATTGTGTGAATGAATGAATATTCTATTACCTGTGACTCCAAATATTCCCTTCCAAAGAAATCTTCCCTCAGATGGCTAATCAGGATAAATTCCAATTACAGTCCTATTACATGGCTCTTGAAGTAGCAAGTTATATGAACAACTAGGGAGGATGTCATTGCTGGAAAGGATAAAAGGGGCGGGCTGGCCGGGCATGGTGGTGCAAGTTTGTAATCCCAGTACTTGGGAGGCTGAGATAGGAGGATCACAGGTTCGAGGACAGCCTCAGCAAGTAGTGAGACTCTCATCAACCTAGTGAGACCCTGTTTCAAAATAAAAATAAAAAAGGGCTGGGGGTGTAACTCAGAAGTAGAATGCCTCTGGGTTCAATCCCCGGTACCGCAAAAAAAAGGAGGAACAGGCGGGCCTGGCCAGGCACATCACCTGAGCCATCCTAGGGTGAGCTCACAAATGGCTTTTCCTTTCAGATTATAATAGAGAAAAGAAGTTAGGAGATACATCCCCCATTTCATGGATAGGTGATCCAGGTTTTTTGGGCTTTTTTTGCCCCAAATTCCTGAGGACATTAATTTAAAAGGTCATCACAGAAAAGCTTTCAGGAGAAGACAATAAAATTAGCTATAAGGAGCAAACATTTCTGACCCCTTGATGTTATTTGGCCCAAAATAAAGTTTTCCCCTACATAACAACTCTCTATAAATTTACAAAGAAACCAAGAATTGAGGCAAAGGACAAGATAGGGTATATAATTTTATTCTGCATTTATCCTTCACATTGTCTCTTAAAATTAGTACTTCAAACAACCACTACTTAAACTATAGAGTAATGTCTTTCCTTTGAGCTGTCATTTCTTAATAATTAGCCTTGCCTATTGAATAGTTAAATATTAAGTAGAAAAGGAGGCATTGTTTTACTTGCATAGCACCCAACTAACTATGGCATATTCAATCACAAAATATTTCAAAGAAAAATTTCATTTCTAAGTTTAAAAAATGTACACCTATAAACATTGATTTATTCTTTTCTCTCTGATGACAAAAGCTAAATTAGTCTAAAAATTATGAGTATTACATTTGCAGAGTACCCCTGTGTTACCACTACCCTATCTCTTTAATCAATTTGCCATTCCAAGGTGGGAAATGATTTAGGGAAAGCTGTCAAACAGAAGAGAAAGAACATCTAGTCTGGGTAAGTTATTAAGAAATCTGGTTCTTGGAATCTCTAACATTTAAACTGTCCATGGTGTCTGTAGAGATTTAGAAATGAAGGTGACAGAGGATGGGCCTGCTGGTGAGCAGGGTAAGGGCTGAGAACAAGAAAGAAACGAGATGCGTCCAGAGGCACTGTCTAGCTTGAAAGAAGAATGGGGAAGCTTCGTGTTGAGGAATAAAGAGAAAAAGAAACAGAGACAGGTGGCAAAAAGAACAAGTAAGAGACACGGGCATGAATGAGGGGGACAGACAAAGGGGAACACGAAGAGTGGAGGGAGAGACAAAGGGAAGTAGGGAAGGGGTCATGGGGAGAGAGAGAGGGAGACCAGAGGGGGCCTGCAGGAAGAATGAAAAAGGAGAAACAGAGAGAAAAAGAGCAACTCCTCCCTGCTCGGCACTGCCTTCTTCATCTTCGTCTTTTTTTTTTTTTCAGATGGCACACTGACAGAAGATTAATTCAAGTCAGCTGCTGAAAATAATTATTGCATTATGGGAGCAGTAATCATTATTTAGAACATGATTAAATATGTCTGCACCTATTGACTCTGCCTATGATTTATGTATTTGTTTAGTCAATAGTCTAATGTAAATGATGTAATTAATTATAGATGGTGGTGTCAGGTCATTGGTGAAAACAATCTGAGGAGAACAAGGGCTCTGTTTTTTTCATGACAGATGCAAGGAAGGGGGGTGGGCCGAGTTGAGGGAATTCCAGGGGAACTTTTTCACGTGTGAATGGCGGCTGGATCGCAATTTGCATGTTGTCTTTCTCTTGTTCAGCCTTCGTTTAGAAATTGAAATAACTTGTTAAGCAGAGGGGAAGGGAGCACATGATTGCCAGGAGGCCGCCTGGGACCAGGGCGGGTGAGTAGGTAAAGAGCCAGCTGCTCCCTAACACAGGGGAGCGTGGCACCATCATTTACCGCTTCATAAAATTAAATGTTTTCCAAATTAAATCAGCAGGCAGTGTGCAGGAGGCCTACTATCTCTAATAACAATTTTTCAATCAATATTAGGAGCCTTGCCGATCTGAAACCAGAGCCCAGGAAGTCAGGACCGGGTAGGGAGGGAGCACTCACTGGGGGAGGGCCAGGGAGAGGAGGCAGAAACGAGGTCTGAGTACTGAAGCTTTCCATCAAACCAAAGGTTTAAAAAATATAGATATATATGCATGGGGGATTCGCCGCCGCTGTGAGTCTATTCCCCGTAGATTTTTCTCTTAACTGATAATTCGGTCAGTCACATTCCTCAGAGGGAGGTCATAGGTCACCCCAGCCCCTGTCAGGCCTCAGAGAAACCATTTCCATTTTAATGCCACAGCTATAATCTATCAAAGATGTGATGTACAAGATACAATGAATTTAAGTGGTCTTCATATATCACTGAGCTTTCATGCCTTCACCTGGGTAATAGTCTGAATTACTCTCCCTACCTCACAATCTGTCACCCCCAGTAAAATAACTGCCACGCTGGTGTTAATGGCAGATTTGTCCAAATTGGGGCCACAGTAGCCAAAGTCATTCTACATCATAAACTTTAGCATTCAGTGCTTAGCCTGGAATGGGCCCACAGCTTAAAATTCTTCTGTAAATAATTCTGTGGAGAGGTTCTACTCATGTTTTTATTTATAAGAGCTAAAATAAATCTAGCTGGGATGGCACACCGCCTGCCTTCTCCATTTCTCTGTATCTAGTCCTCTCCCCCTCCCCCCCATCTAATCTAGCCTGTCACTTTCTCCTGAAAGGTGTCTAATAGACCCAGGTCTCTTCTGTAGACAATAAACATAGCAGAGTTCAGAAGACTTAGCTTATAGTTAGTGACCTTCTCTGAAACTCCACGGTTAACCCTTCTTGTTTTATCAAGCTGTAAAAGTTGTGTTACCAACACATCTATCTCCCACCTACACTATCCCCGGCAGCAAGACTGGTGTGCTGCAGAAACTTCCAGGGCCTGGGTCTCAAATGCTCCCCACATTCAAGTAGGCTCACACATCCCCCTCTGTTTCCAGGCCTTTTGCCAGTTTCAGCATCCAGTCTCACCACCAACAATGTCCACTCTGCTATTTTATCCACAACCTTTAGACCAAGAGGTCGAGGCTGTATTTGGGCACAGTGCCCAAGATTATAATATTATAATAGTATTATAAAGGGATAATATCTGTTCTAACCCATGCCACATTTACCAAGCTACAAATGGATCCATATGATAGAAAGGATTGTATAATTATTGATCATTTAAGTGATAAAACTTTTTGGACCAGACCAAAATATTTAGACAGTAGATCAGTGGCCACAAGCACTCACTGCACCAAAGTTCCTGTATGATGATGATGATGATGATGATGATGATGATGATAGTGGCATATCACCTATGTCTAAGAAACTTGAACTACTTGGGCAATATTGGGGGAGATTCTTGGTTTCTGTGTATTACTCTAACATGATAAAATATGGACCTTAAATGAGAGCTCATAATGTATTACAAATCTTCAAGGAAAGAACAGTGTTTTGTTCATAAGTCACCTAGTTCTAGAGCCACCCAATGTTTATAATTATTAAGAGCAGATAAACCTATGAAAAGTGTTAGTTTCTCAGAAGACCCTGCTTTTGGGAAAGGAAAGGGGAGGTCCCGGGCAATGAAATTGACCAAATTATGTTATGTGCATGTATAAATATGTAACAACAAACCCCACTATTATGTATATTTACAATGCACCAATACAAAAAAAATTTAAGATTTTCTGCTTTGAAGTTATTTTTAACCTTTCTGTACTTTGTTCTTTATATATGAACACTAGGGCCATTAGAACTTGTAGACATTTAAGTCTCGTAGCTATGATAAGGATTAATGAAGTAAGGTTTATTAAACATCCTGGACTGCTAGCTCTTTCCACAGACTATGGATTTGTAGAAACGGAGGAGAAACTGTCTAGAAAGCTGGTGGCTTGGTTAAAAGGCCAAGAAAAGTCAATAGAATTGAAATTATTTAGGAAAGGTTGAGACAGAACACGGAGCGCAACGATCCTTCAGGTTTCAGACCACTTGTGTTTAGCAGTAACTTTGAAAGAGCCTGGTCCTCCTGGCTCTG
The DNA here is from genome assembly GCA_004027185.1 of Glis glis. NCBI lineage: Eukaryota > Metazoa > Chordata > Mammalia > Rodentia > Gliridae > Glis > Glis glis. The sequence goes on along the minus strand of PVJS01011466.1, from coordinate 34,198 downwards.
ATAGTGCTTTCATTGCTGTAGACAGTACGTTATGAATGCGAAGGCTTTCTCCAGCAGGCTCTTTTGCTTCCACTTTATCTAGGCTTCTTTACAATGAATTGTAAACTCAAGAGATGTAAATTAGAAATATGCTCCCAGTCAGTCAAAATCAATGAAAGCCCTTACCTTTGCCTGCCTAGGAACTGAAGTAAAATGAGGTTGAAAGAAAGAATGTTCTTCCTATCAGTGTTTTGAACCCAAGACCTATTGGAAGACTTTATTGGGTCTTCCAGTAGGTTAATGAAGTGTGTTTTTAAGCACACGCACATATATATACCAGGAAAGATGGTCTCAGTCCTACACAGGCACACTTCAGTGGCCCACTGAGGAGAAAGCACATCTCGTGGGGATAAATAACCCCAGGCATCACTTTCTCTTAATTCTGCACAGCTTTTGGCCTGAAAAATTCTTTGGACTGTTATGGATATAAAAAACATTTAACCTGGTTTTCCCCTCAAGGACCCTAGAACTTGCACAAACAATTCCAAAAATCTTTCCTTACTCAAAGGTATAGCTTGAATTTACCAAGTAATTAACTTCACATCCCTAAAATGAAAAGAACTAAAAATAAAAAAAAGAAATGGCAAATTGTGCTGCCCAGTATTTAGAGATTTATTATAGATAAAAAAAAAACAGGCAATGAAAATGCCCACCTAGGAAGGGCATGTTCATCCCCCTCCACCCATCCCCCCAGCACCCCTGCAGAAGAACAAGCTTTAAAAAGATAATGGTGTGTGGACTGATAACACTCAGATTCCTAAAGTCATTGTTTTTCCTGTGGGAAAACACCTTGTAAGCAGGTGGAGCAGAGCTCTGCTGACCAGTATTTGCACACTTTGGTAGTTTACAAAGCTCTTATGGGTTAGTCAGAGTCAGAGTAGCAAAAATCCAGCCAGCCCTCACTGCCCCAAAAGTTTGTAGCTAAGGCCAGAGGCGTGCACTCATTCAGAACGCTTGGATTTATCCCTGAATGGAGTGTTTCTCCAACTTCAGGGTATATAAAATAGATAAAAGACAGGATGCTGAGTTCAATTTGAATTTCAGGTAAACAGCAAATAGTTTTTTAGTGTAAGTATGTTCAAGTATCACGTGGGGTATACTTAAATGTGTTATTTATCTGAAATTCAAATTTAACTGGGTTGGTGTATGTTTGCTTGCTTGTTTATTGTTTTGTGTTTTGGTTTTTGCTTTGTTCTGTTTTGCTAAAGCTGGCCACTCTGGAATCAGAATTACCTGGGATGTTCACTTTACAATGGAGACTCTCAGTCCTCAGATCCTATAGATTTGGATTTGTAAGGTTGGAAAATTTTATTTTTTAAGTAAGCTCCCTGGATGATTTCAGTGCAGGCTGACTTTAAAGCACCTTGAAAAACACTTCTTTAGTGGCAAAATGTCCCCTAATGTACCTTCGAATATTGGCAGCAAAATGTTTTGAATTTAAAGGTGCCAGTTATTCTAACTTTGCCATGGGAAATCTAATACGTTTGCCCTCTCTTCTAAAAACTCAAAGATAGATAGAGTCCTTGATCACCCAGAGGTGATAAGCACAAACAATATGAATTTCTGTCAAGGGATAAATGGAGCCTATTACCTCTTTCTTGTAATTTCCCTTTTTTCACATATAGAATAAACTGATTTCTGTTGCTGTATTTCTTTTGCAACTCGGGTATTATTTACAATAAATTGAATCCTTTCCATGCTTGACATATTACACTGATCTATGGCTTTGCTTTCATTTTGTCCTGTTAACTAGAAACCCACTTCATCATGAAATATGTTCCTCACACTTTCCTCCATAGTGAGTAAAAACATTGATAAAGCATCATAAATTGTAGGTCATTTCTCAAATGCTTCCTGTTACAGTGGGGATTGGGAGAAGGAAAAGTAAGTACTGATCAATGGCCACTTGATAAAATTTATGCTGAATGTATAGACAGAAAAGCAATGATGTATCAGAAGCTGCATTAGAAGATGCTTGTCTCACATCCGGACTTCATCCTTCACTCCATCACGCCAGAGGCAATTCAGCCTTCCCCTGTCTAGCAATCAGCCCACCCCAAAAATAAATTAATTAATGTCAGCTCCCAGTGGTGACTTTACCTAAGTCGTGTAGAGAATAGAAATAGGAGTAATATGCCTAAGCTAGCAGGACAGTTACCAGTCATCTGGTGTTTTTTTTTGTATGTAAATCTGGAATACACAAAGTAACTTAAAGCCTATCCTAGACCACAGATGTGAAAAATAAATAAATAAAAACACTGATTCCAACACACATAATAAGACCAATATAACCAGATATGGTACTTTAGTGTGTGCCAACAAATCTACCAGGTGTTTTGCAAAAATGATCTCAGGAAAAATATCACAGCAACATTTTAGAAATGAAGAATGAATGATTCGGCTCAGACCTCAAGGTAAAGGACAGAGGGAGCAAGAGGCAGGGAAAGAAACCAGAAAGGTGAAAGGCGGGTGGCGATGTCTTTAAAACCTGCTTCAGTGAGACTGTTTCCCAGTATTCTTTCTCCAAAACACCATGTATAATATCAAACATCTGAAATGCTTGAATAGTCCAAGGGATTGGTACCTTTCTTTGCCATAGCATGATATGCACTGTTTTGGCCATGCCTTAGTAAAATTAAAATGCTCTTTATAAGTAAATTCAGCTATGGAAATAAGCACTCTCCAATATGCCCTAGTGCTACGTGGCTTCGAGTGGTCTAACCCCAGCTGCAGTGCTCAGCATCATAGGGTCCTTTAGGCGGGATGCGAAATATCCCTCTGCCAAGTCTTCTCAGGCACATCTTGAGGAAAATGAACCTGCCTCTCAGGATTGGTATGAGGAATAGCTTATAAAAATGAGTGCGAAACCCTTTGCAAATACCAAATGCTGTATGAATGCTAAGTAATAATAAAGATCTGTGTGAATGCAGCAAAGCAGCCCAACTAACAGGTGCTTTTTCAAACTGGACACCAACCATTTAAGATTCATCCATCATTCACCTCCGGGCATCCCTTTCTTTAGGAAAAAATAAAAAATAAAATGGGCTGTCTGCATTGCAAGGAAATGGGAAAAATTGAATTTCAAAGCAGACGAGCCCCCAAACCCTGGCCATTTAAAGTAATGGGTTTTGTTATTTAGTTAATGAAGATAATACTCATGAAGTAATGAAGGGACAAAAGTACCAATTACCACTATGGCTTTGTTTGCTTCTCAGAAGGCACAAAATTCCAGCTCCAAGTAGATTTTCAAGACATCATAGAGATATGCTTTATCGCCAATAGACTAGGGTATGTATAGTCATTGTGTTTATCACTAACTCCTCCAAGAAGTCACTTGTCAGTAATCCCCAAGCATTGTCTGTCTATGTGTTGGAAGTTGGAAGACCGGGAGGGGGAGAAATACAGTGTTCATGAGCAATGTGACAATGAGGACTGTCACCCTGCAGCCCCTCACAGCAAGAAGGATAGGAAAAGAGAGAGAAAAAAAAATTCTGAAGCAAACCATTCCTTCCAAAGACATGATTCACTAACATTTGATTTGACAAGTTGTAGGCACTCCTAACATTATTTTTTTCCCCTTTGCTGTTCATTTGGGGAGCAAAGATTTATTGCCTCTCCTGAAAAGGACAAGGGATGCACTAGAAATAAGAATTAATAGGGGTTTTTTTTTTTCCCAGTGCCCATCTTTATAGAAAAAAAGCACTTCTTGACTAGGTCCTTAATTCTTTTTGGTTCCAAAATACAGTGACTCTTTCTCCACAATGTTAAGTAAAATAAGACATAAATAGTAGTCACGTCGGGGGTGGGCAATCTGAGACCATCCATTTAAAAGTCAAATACTTGCCCCCTGTGAAGTTTCCTTTCCACCCTGAGTCAATAACCCCTGTCACCACATTGCCCTCCTCTTCTAACATAGTGTGCATAAATCTGCCACACATATGAGCCGTGCTGTATAGGAGTTTGCACTCAATGTATTCTAAAAACAAAAATGTAAGATTTCATTCATAAAATGCCAAGCAATTATTGTTTAATAAAACAAAGAAAATAAAGGCAGGTCCTGGTGTGTACAGACATTGCTAAGTATCCAATGAAGTGCTATATGGGGAAAAAAATGAGCCAGGAACACAGGAATAGGGCCATGTTGAATTTTAATCCTGGGCAAAGAAGGGCATAGTGTTTGTTTCCTTTCTGGTGTTAGGTGAGAGTGAGTGGGTCTAAAGAGAAAGCCAGAGAGGAACAGGTAAAGTTTGTTCAACATACAGTATATGGAACTAATTTTTATGAGTGCTATCATGTTTTATCACTGTTAAGATAAGTAAAACCTCCTAATAAATGCATATCATATGCACATAGATCCTTTTAAAGCAGTCCTGGCTCTGGCTGTTTAAATGGCAGAAAGCCTTTCAGCATTTCCATTATAAAACCTGATTTTCGGGGATTTATAACTAAACTGAAGATTTTCTTCAGAGTGAAACAGGAATCACCAGGTCTCAGCCCAAAGCACAGTTTCGCATTCGGTTTTCTGAGAAGTTTGGTTTGGTCATTATCAAGTTATGAAAATGCAAAAATAAATAAGTCAAAGCTTATGGGGATCCGGCTTCTTTCCTCTTTTTTTTTAACCCTCATGAAGCTTTCAAATAGCTTGGTTATCTGAAATGACATTTAGTCCAAAATATGGATTTCTTTCTTAAAATGGCTGCAACTTTGACATTTAAAAATTGGTTATTACACATGCATAGAAGCTGCTTCTCCAAAAGATACTTGGCAGTACTGTGCAATATGGTATGTATCACGCATACTTAATGTCTACTTGCCAAATGACCCTCTTCTATTGCTGAGCTAAGAAAATAGCTCTTAACAGAAGTGACAAATATATTACTAATTCAATTATTGCTTTATTATATTGTACTCATTAAAAATTGCTTGAGGAGTAGCATAGATTGTGCAAAAATTACTTAATTTCATGCATCATTCTAAAAGTAATTATTTACTTCCAAATTAATATTGGCTGAAAGGCTTTAAATGCCCTACTACTGAAGACTTCTGGAAAACTACAATGGTGATTTTTTACAAGGTCCAGAGGCATAAAAGAAAATAATTAAGATCTGAAAAATGTTTAATAGGCATTCACAAAGTGCAGAATGGACCATTATAGTTTCACCCAAAGACTCAGTAAGATTCCACATGCTCCAAAATGCACTTCTGAATGCACAGATTTCAATCAAGTTTAAACAGGTTCATTGAAAAAAAATGAAATTTAATTCATTGTAACTCTCATCTGCCTAGTATATTTTCCTTTGACAAAAACATTCAAGTAATATACTTATAAAAATATATCTTTGGAAGATAAATATACAAAGTGTGATCAAAAGCTTCTGCACAGTAATTTGAAAATCATCACCATAAACAAACCCAAATCTTTTTTCAATGACCTTACAAGTCAAGACTTGTGCATGAAGTTACCATAGGAGTTTTGATCTAACCATAGACTGAGACTGGACTGTTGGGCCTTTTGCCTGTTTGTTTGTTTTGCTTTTGTTTTTTCTGTGACCCTTAAGCCCAAGCTAAAAGCAACATAAAAGGAGTATAGAAAAATGTTTTGTGCAATGGAAGCATGATTGAAATTAGCGACATTTTTTATTTCATGAAACAAATATCTGTTACATTGCTACTGCGGGCCACAGGCTGTGCTAGGTACTGCTACCACAATGACACCAGTCATGTTCACAGAGTTCTTCGGGTCTAAAATAAGTACAATTTTATTTTTAAGTTAGTATTCAGACTCAATCACGTGTATGTCTAGCTCTCAATATGTACATGTGAAGATATAAAGGTAAGAGCCAAACAAAAGACATTTCAGTTTTTGTCACAACAAACGACTGGATGAGTAGGTGAGCTTTGGGAGGGAGGGACAAAGGGAAAAAGTGTCTGTAGTGTTGCTCAATGATCAGTCAAGATACTACAGGTTTTTCCAGCTCTCTGGACTTCTTAGAAAAAAAAAAAATATATATATATATATATATACCTTGTAATAATCTGTTCAACTGCTTGACAACAACATAATTGATTAAAAATGACATGTAATTCTGAAATTTTTTCTAGTTTTAATGCATTTTCACACTTCCCCATTTGATCTTCACAATAACTTTGAAATGGGCACAGCATGTGTATTTGTTCTTACTTTCTAGATTTATAAATAAGATGAAGTTTGGAAAAGCTAACCGCCATTACTAACACTTTTGAGACCAATCAGAAATATAGAAACAAAGCTGGGTGTAGTGGCACATGCTGTAATCCCAGTACTTGGGAGGATCACAGGTTTGAAGACAGCCTCAGCAAGTAGTGAGACTCTCATCAACCTAGCGAGACCCTGTTTCAAAATAAAAATAAAATAGGGCTGGGCATGTAACTCAGAGGTAGAATGCCCCTGGGTTAGGGTCAGTACCCCAGAAGAAGAAGAAGAAGAAGAAGAAGAAGAAGAAGAAGAAGAAATATAGAAATAATAATAATAATGGAGCTTTTCACATTTTTCTGAAGTTTAGATTATCAATAAATCCTCAAATCTACTATCCTTCTGTCTCAGCCTTCCAAGTACTGGGATTACAGACATGTACATCCACGCCCAGCTTCTTTTTAAAAAGTCCAACAAATATTTATTTTGTGTCATCCATTCAGTTACTGAGGCCATGGTTTACCTGCCACAATTACATTAGCCAAAACACGCTACAGTCTGTATTTCTGAGGATTTAGATACCAGTAGAGTAGTCATCAGCTTAACTTCACGGTAAGACCACTTGGGCATTACCACCACAACTAAATACAGATCAACTTAGCTGCCATCTGACTTTTCCTGCCATCAAAGTAAGCCAAGACCAAGATATTTGCTATTGAGGAAAAAGGAGTGTTTGAGTGCTTACATCACCCAGAGAGGCTAGCCATATAGGAATAAAAAAACGCAGCTGATGCTGTGTCGAATCTCCATCATACTCTGCCTACAGACACCATCACTAAATTGCGCAGCACAATCTAATTAATGCAATGAGTAAGCAGGACAAATTAGAATAATGAAAATGATCCATTTACCTCTGCCTTTTCTTGGTTGTACTCTCTACTCTTTAGAATAAAGGCAGGTCACTATCTCTCTGGGAAGGACAGTTGTCTGCCTCATACATTTAACACAGAGAAACAGAATGAACATAGATACTCAGAGAGAACGGAGAGCATGGAAAAGAATGTGAGACTTACAGCCAAGTCCTGGACTCTTGTCTTCTTTCCACCCCTTGCTCTGTGACCTTGATCAAATCATCTCTCAGCCTTAGTTTCCCTTTGGGGGAACATAAAATGAAAATAATGAGAGCATCCCCCTTTCTCCTGGGCATAACAGAAACGAAAGCACTTTGTAAACTATGCAAAGAAATGTACACGTGTGAGGTATCATTTTAAGGTATTATTATTATTTTCATGACCACAGGGGATTTTTTTATTTTAGATGTAGGTTTTTAAATGCCTGAGAAAATGGGGCAGTCACAGAACCATGACTTTAAACAAACTTTATTTGGGCGCATGACTGACTGGCAATTGTGTGCAATCATTTTAGCTGTCACAGGCCCAGAGAAATGTGGGAGAGCTCTTCCATGAAATGTTTATATTTCATAAACAAAATGATGTGCTTAACAGTCAGAGCGATGGGAGGGTTCCGGCTAATGCATTTTCCAATGTGTGAGGCAGATTATTAATGCGCTCCAGTAGCTGTTAATTTCAGTTTGCCGGAATGATTTATGGGGAGGTAAAGGAGAGAGACATAATCTAATTGAGATCAGAATCACTGTTCTAGCAGCAAAGCACCAGCACAGGCCCTGGGCACGGCAGAATGATTAATATCTAATAAGCAAATAATCCGTTAAATTATTATAAACATTACATTTGACAACTCTTTTGTTGGCAAATGAAAGAGGAAAAAAAGGAAATAGAAACAAAAGATGTAAAAATATCCACTTTCTGCAATGACAGTAGGAAGGTAGGTTTGTCAGAGCAGGGGTGATGGGTATCAGGATGGGCTTGAGTGTGATGATCAGGTTTAAGTACACGAGGGGGCATTTGTAGCATCCTATGAATGACAATCACAGGCCTGGAGCAAGACCACTCTTGAGACACAAAACTGAATAATGCCAGCTCTCAAAGTGAGCTCCTCTTCCTGCACCTTATTCTCACTCATCTAGTAAATAGATCGTCCCTTGCCCCTCTGAAGGTCATCAGATGTAGAGCCTACAGAGAGAGGTAAACAGATCCTCTCTCACCAGCTCCTTTTAGTTTCTTCTTTTTAAATTTTAAACTGGGCATGGTGGTGTACCTATAATCCCAGTACTTGGGAGGCTGAGACAGGAAGATCGCAGGTTCAAGGACAGCCTCAGCAATTTAGCAAGACCCCGCTTCAAAATAAAAAATTAAAAGGGCCAGGGATATAGCTCAGAGGTAGAATGCCCCTGGGTTCAATCCCCAGTACCAAAAAATGATAATAATAATTTTATTTTTTAATATGGAAAAATACCCAGAACATTAAATTGCCATTTTACTCATTTTTCAGGGACATCAAGTGCATTCATACTGTTGTGTAGTCAACACCACCTTTCAACTCCAGAATATTTTCATCCTTCCCAACTAAAGCTCTGTACCATTAAACAACTGGCCAGTCCCCCACCCTCAACCCCTGGCAATCCCCATTCTATTTTCTGTCCCTATGAGGTAACCCCCGGATGTGGAAGCATGGAGTTTTTTGTCCTTTTGTGACTTGTTTCAGTTAGCAGAATGTCTTGTAGGTTCATCTATGTCATAGCAAGTGTCAGAACATTCTTTCTTTTTAAGGCTGAATAGTATTCTGTCATGTACTACATTTTATTTATCCATTCATCTGTCAGTGGACAATGGAGTTGTTTCTACCTTGTGGCTACTGTGAATAACGCTGATAGGAAGATAGATATATACATACCTATCCAAATCCCACTTTCAATTATTTGGGGTGTTACTCAGAAGTGGAAAGGCTATATAGACATCTAATAGACTTGAAGTCGTTTTTTGTTAAGTAGATCAGGCTACATAATCTGACTGTGTGATTTCCAGAGAACCCAATAAAAGTTATTTTAGCCTTGGTCCTGCTCAGGGACTTTTATCTTGTCTGTAGTCTGACATGTATTTGGCATCTACATCATGATGAGCCCAGCCCAGGTGGCAGGCGCCTACCAGCTGCAGAGGCAAATCATGTTGGAACAAGTGAAGAACAGGTAAAGATGCCTCTAGATGGCTGAGAAGGGGGGACGTGCACTTGGGTGGTGCATGCAAGTAAAACCTCTTCTAGGGCAACCCAGAAATCCCAAAGCTATTAAGTGAGAACTCGTGCACCTCTCAAGCCTCACTTCATCTTCCTATATTTTTTCATTAACAATTCTCTATGCACTTCCTGTCTCCACCATTAATCATGGCTGTTTGAACCATGATAACATTGCTCACTCAATCTCCTGCCCCTCACTGCTCCCCTGGCCATTTGTCCTTCTCAAAGCTGTTTTGTTACTATCATCATCATCATGATAAATCCCTACCAGAATCTGTTCCCAGCCAGGTGTGGTGGCATATGCCTGTAATCCCAGTACTTGAGAGGCTGAGACAGGAAGATTACAGGTTTGAGGCCAGACTCAGCAATGTTTTGAGACCCTTTATCGAAATAAAAAGAAAATAGGGCTGAGAGTATAGCTTGGAGGTAGAATGCCTCTGGGTTCAACCTTCAGTACCAAAAAAAAAAAAAAAGAATCTGTTCCCATGTTGGTTTTCTTTTCCTCTTACTGAGCTAAGACTAACAAAGACCACAAATCGAAATCAATAGTCTACCGTTGTGAAACAATTGATTCCTCACTACACGAGTACACAGTGTCTAATGTCCAACAGGAGTGACTCGGCCACCCAAGGCTCTGATGGCTCTAACTTCTTGTCCCAACTCTATTATTGACATTCTCCAGGGCATGAACAAAGTCATATCCTTCCTCTTGCCTCAATTTCACCTCCATTAAGTGGGAGAAACAGAATTAAGTCATTAATTAAGCTCCAATCTAGAGACTATCGCCTACTTTGAGACGTTAAGATACCTTTAATTAACATTATAATTAGCACTAAAGCTAATATTAGTATCTAAGAACTTATTAGCTCAGGGGAAGCATTAATAGATAAAGGATAATGGAAGATCATCAAAGAATGGGCAACTAAAAATTTCGGAACTGTTTTTATGTATAGTATCAATCCCTTTCCGATCATTGTAAAGTCACTATAAAATGTCTAGTTAGGTAACACCACCCCAAGAATGCATGAAATTATTTATGATTAACTGGGTTTGCCTTCAAAGAGTTTATTAACTCCTGCACTGTCAATGCAGGAACTTCTAAGCATACCTAAAATCTTACTCCAATACACTCATAAGAGATATTCCCAGAATACTATGATAGATTTCAACTTTTTTTCCTGGAATTCATATAAGATGTACCTCTTCCAAGAATGCCAGAAGAGAATGTATCTTCCTTGTACTCAAATTCCACATTATACAAACAAAAATGGTTCTAAATTTTTTCAAAGAGTTTCAAGAAATGTGTTCAAAATCTTCTAGATGTGCACTTAGGAAGCCAGGAAAAAAGACAGCCAAACATGTAGGCAATCCCTCCACTGCCATTTAGAATCTATACCACCTGGGCTGGAATATATTAATGGTAGAGCACCTGCTTATCATTCAGGAGACCCTGGGTTCAATTCCCAGTACCAGGAAAAAAAAAAAAGCCAGGTATGATGGTTGATGCCTGTGATCCCAGCTATTTAGGAGTCTGAGGCAGGAGGATCAAAAGTTTGAGGCCGACCTGGGCAACTTAGTGAGGCCCTGTCTCAAAATGAAAAAATAAATAAATAAGGCTGAAATGTAAGTCAATGAATGGTAAAGTGTCCCTGGGTTTAATCTCCAGTACTGGGGGTGGGAGGTTAGATTGATAGATTTGTGTGTATATACATATCTCATGGGGGGGGAGATTAAAGTTGGAAATAAAGTTGGAAATAATATCCAGAAAGACCCAATACTACCCTTACTATTGAACCTCTGATTCTTGAAAAAGAAATCTCATCCAGAAATTATAGTCTGGCTGCCATAAAATTCTCAGAGGCATCTACGTGCAAAAGTTCAGAAACATCTTGCATCAGGTAGGAGGTCTCTCTCTAGGTAACTAAAGAATGCTATAAATCTCATAGCCTGAAGATGACTCAGGAGCCATTCTGCAGATGCAGGAAGTAGAGCTCAGAGAGGTCACAAAGCTTATTAGTGACAAGAGTCAAGACTAAAAACAAGATCTCCTAAGTCTCTGTCCACGTGTCCTTCCTCCCCTCCACACTGCTTCCTCACCAAATCTAGCTAAGTGTGTCTTATGGTTGCTTTTACCTGCCCATTCAACGAATTTCACCAAGGAAAGAGAGTGTATTTGAACTCATTCATTCATGAAGCACTTAATACGTGCGATGCACTTGGATAAGCATTAGGGTCAGCACCACAAGTGAGATAGACAAGTTCCTGCCCTCCTGCGTTTATACTCTGGTAGGGGAGAAAGGATTAAAGCAAGTAAATGGGGTTTTTTTTGGTTGTTGTTTTGTTTTGTTTTTGTTACTGTACTGGGGATTGAATCCATGGCATTCTACTTCCAAGCCCTAGCCCTTTGTATTTTGAAACAAGGTCTTGCTATGTTTCTGAGGCTAGCCTCAAACCTGCAATCCTCCTGTTTCAGCCTTCCAAGTACTGGGATTACAGGTGTGTACCACAACACCTGGCTAGGTTTTTAAAATATGTTTACAAATCACAGTAAGTGCTAGGAAGGAAATCGGGTGCTGAGACAGTCACTAGGGAAGGCAAATTACATTCAGTAGCCAGAGAAAACCTCTCTTAGTAGCTGTCATTTTTTTTTTCTGAAAGTGAAGAATGAGGATAAGTTTGCACACAAAGAGCTGGGGAAGAGAATTGCAGGCTGTGGGAACAGCAAGCAAGAAAGTCTCGTGGGTCAGAGGACCAGAGAAGACTCGGTGTGACTGGGGTGCAGTAAGATAGTCAGAACAGTAAAAAAGTCAAAAAGAGGGAGACTGGAGCCAGATCATGTGGGACCTTGAGGCCATTTTACAGAGCAATGAGAAATCATTGAAGGTTCTAAGGAGGAGGGTGATGAGATCTGCTCTGTTTGTGTGTGTGTGTGTGTGTGGTACTGGGGACTGAACCCAGGGGCATTCGACCTCCAGGCTACACCCCCAGCTCTATTTTTTATTCTTTATTTTGAAACAGGATCTCACAAAGTTGTGAAGGGCCTCACTAAGTAGCTGAGGCTGGCTGCAAACCCGGATCCTCTGGTCTCAGCCTCCCAAGTACTGGGATGACAAGCATGCACCACCACACCCGGCTTCTGCTCTATGTTTTTAAAAGATCACTCGCAAAAAAAGCTGGGCACAGAACGGATTGTAAGGGGATGCGTGTGGAATCTGGAAGGTGAAACAGAGGCTCCAGCAATGTCCTGAGAAGTGATGGGGTCTTGGACTAGGGTGATAGCAGTGGAAGACAAAAAAAATAGACGGATTCCAGGTATGTTTTGGAAGTAGAGCTAATAAGAGTGGGTGTTGCATAATATAAGTGCGGGGGACATGGAGCATCTAATGCGGTGACGAGTTATTGCCATGAGATAGAGCCGTGCTGTCTAGCAAGGGAGGAATTTTGCTATCACTTTGCTCTGTCACCTCATGGCAAGGCCCACATGGATGTATTGTTTTGTAAAGCCAAGGGTATAACTAGAAATTAGAAATACCTATATCTCCAAGAGAACCAACTAAAGAGGTTCATCCATCTCTCCATGTGCTAAGCATGATCCCCCATCAATACTAAAAAGAATGGAGGAACATGGCCCTGCATTTATTACCAAGTATTGATTACGATCAGCTTACTTTGGTGACTCCACACCCCCTCACTCTCCAGAGCTCTCCATATGTCTGCAAAATAGCTAGTGATTCACTTGCTAAGACCTGCGGGGAGTCTACAATCTTACATAGAAGCACTAGAAGGAATAAGTGGGAGAAAGAATTATGGACAGAGTAGGCACTTTTGAACATCATCGTTATCATACACTGTCAATCTCCTAACATTTTCAACAGAATATTCATACTTTACTGTTTATTTCACATGCATACCTAAGTGACAATTTGCTTTTTCCTCCCCATAATCCAAATGTGCCTAGTCCCCAAAATATATTTTATGATACTTCTGAGAGCAACACAGACTTGAATGTAAGAGACATTACAAAGTTTGCTTTTGCAAAAAAAAATTGAGAGAAAAAAACTATGGAATCTATAGCCAAAAGAGGCAGATAAAAATGTTGGCAAAGAAGATTTTTTATGAGCCAGGCGTGGTGGCGCATACTTGTAATCCCAGAACCTGGGAGGCTAAGACAGGAGGATCTGGGTTCGCGGCCAACCTCAGCTACTTAGGCCCTCCGCAACTCAGTGAGACCCTGTTTCAAAATAAAGAACAAAAAATAGGGCTGGGGGTGTATCTTGGAGGTAGAATGCCCCTGGGTTCAATCCCCAGTACCGCAAAAAAAAAGATTTTTATGCAACTACTGGAATACCGGCAAAACTGGAGAAAACAAGGAGAGTAAAGCACTCCTCTTTGTCCATGCCAGCTACAGCTGTGGTCTCTTTCTAAATCTCAGTTTCCTCCACAATTTCAGCATAGATGAAATGGAAAATGTAATTTGTGTGTGTATGTGGCGGGGGGGTTCTGGGGATTGAACCCAGGGGCCTTCTACCTCTGAGCTACACCCCCGGCCCTATTTTATTTTATTTTCATTTTGAAACAGGGTCACACTAAGTTACCACTTTCTGCTGGCCTCAACCCTGTGACCCTCCTGTCTCAGCCTTCCAATTACTAGAATTACAGGCATGGGCCACCACGCCCAGCTAGAAAACATACTTAACAATTACTCCTTGACTTCTTTTTCTGGGTTATAGCCCAAGTTCTAAAATCAGATTGTATGACAGACTACCAATCTCTAACTCTCACTAGGAAACTGAGTAGACAGCCTTTCTCCTCTTGGGACAGAGAAATATGCCTAAATTACTGAAAGTAAGCTTCCTCATTCCCACCAAGAAGTGACTTACCCTCCCAGATAAAGGACTAAAGGATAAGTAATCAAGCTTCAGCTTTCAGCTCATGTTTATCTACGCAAATGGTTTTGAGCAATAAGCTTTGGAAAATAAGAACAGCAGCCCTAGATTCGAGCCAGTGATGTATCTCACCATTTACACAACTCTTTAGGAACTCCCCAGAAGGAGTCTTTGTCATCGTGATAGGAAATCTTAAAATATCAGAAGCTATATACAGTCCTTGATCAATGAAGTACAAAGTATGACAATAAGGCTCCTCCTCCCCTGCCGGGTGTGGTGGCTCATGCCTGTAATCCCAGTACTTGGGAGGGTGAGACAGGAGGATTGCAAGTTGGAGGACAGCCTCGGCAATTTAGTAAGACCCTCAGCAACCTAGCCAGACCCTGTTTCAAAACAAAAAAATAAAAAGGACTAGGGATGTAGCTCAGAGGTAGAATGCCCCTGGGTTCAATCCCCAGTACCAAAAAAAAAAACCCTTCTTTCCAAACTACCAATAGTTTATCCCACTTTCTGCTCTCCTAAAGCCTACATTTTATGTTATGTAAAATTTTTTTGCAGAAATATAGAAGTATGTTGTCCCTAAGCCTTCCATATTTCCATGAAGTCCATTTTCAAAAAGCCAATTTAATTTGTTTTTCCTCTAAACTCAGTCATGCATCACTTGCCAGCTAGACCCTGGGCCTTCCGGAGTGCTGCCCGCCTGGAGTGCACTGTCCAGATTGAGTCAGCTATTGAGAGGCAAAAATAAAGTCATAAAATACTAGGAGAGAATATGAGCACATTTTTATACTTTTATTGGTACATTTTAATTATACATCATAGTGAGATTCAAAGTGATACAAACATACATGCACACGTCACTTGGTGTATTTCCCTGCACAGCCCACCCCGCTCCCTCTCCTCCCCCCTGTACATGTTAGTGACCTTGGTAGTGATACCTTCATATGTGGATATAACCTTATGTGAACTGTTTCCTTCCTCAATACTCCTTTTCCCCCTTCCCTTCTCCCTCTCCCAATCCCCTTCCACTATTCTACTAGTCTCTCTCCTCATTTATCTGAACAAACCTTTTTTTATAATTTCAGAATGAGGAAAGCTTTTTTGTATTTCTCATGAAAACCAAAAATAAAAGACTGATGTATTCGTCATAAAAATGATAAAAGACCGACAGATTTAAGAAAATATTTTCTGATATTTGAACAATGATTATCTCTGTGAATTTTTTTTTTTTTTTTTTTTTTGCGGTACCGGGGATTGAACCCAGGGGCGTTTTACCTCCATGCTACACCCCTGGCCCTATTTTTTATACTTTATTTTGAAACCAGGTCTCATGAAGTTGTGGAGGCCCTCACTAAGTAGAGAGAGAGACAGGGAGAGAGAGAGAGAGAGAGAGACAGGGAGAGAGAGAGAGAGCTGAGGCTGGCCGCGAACCCAGATCCTCCGGTCTCCGCCTCCCAAAGTACTGAGATTACAAGCGTGCACCACCACACCCGGCCCTGAAATTTTTTAATTATAGAGGTCATTTACTTTTTAAAACATTTCCAAGTTGTCTGAATTATTTGTAGCATGCATTTTTTACATTTGCAACTAGATAAATAATAAAGGGAGAAACCCCTGGGGCTTAATAGTCATTTGTTTATCAGGTATCATGTGCGTCTGTGTGTGTGTGCCTGTGTGTGTGTGTGTGTGTGTGTGTGTGTATTACTGGGGATAGCACCCAGGGGCATTCTACCTCTGAGCTATACCCACAGCCCAATTTTATTCTTTTTATTTTGAAACGGGGCTTCACTAAGTTGTGGAGGGACTCACTAAGTTGCTGAGGCTGGCCTCGAACCTGCAATCCTTCTATCTCAGCCTCCCAAGTACTGGGACTACAAGTATGCACCACCACACCCAACTAGGTATCTATTTTCAAAATACACTTTCTATCTTTTTAAAGTTCTGATGTTACATTGCCAATGTAAACTAGACTACCTATGCATGTACATCTACATGATTGAGTATCATTGCTCAACCAAATGCAGAAGAAATGTATTATTTGAGTCTCCAATGAAAGGGAAAGCAGCAAGGATGAAATATTCCAGTACAACAGTGGTCTCCCACTGCAGTAAGCTGAGGAGAGATAAACGCGCGCGCACACACACACACACACACACACACACACACACAAGACAATTTAATTACACACATGAGACTTATTGCCAGCTAGACACTTGGACCAGAGCCTTTTGGCCTCCTGCTCTGGCCCAGGTAGAAGCCTAAAGGATTCATTCTACTCATTTAGCTAAGACCTAGACTAGAAGAAGAAGAAATGCCTTCTTCCCTGATTTCACCCATACCACATATCTGATCTTGGTCACCCATGTGTCGCATCCTGAGAAGGTAGATAAACAAACCAGCATCATCCCTTCTTCCTGATGCCAAGTTCGCAGAGTGCCGTAGCCGCTGCTCAGTGTTCTCCTCTCTCTGAGCCCCAGCCTGACCCAGCTTAGCCTTCCAACAGTGGAGGCGTCCCCAACTGGAGGACATGCAGGGGCTCCGCCCACAGCTACGAGTTCCATGGGTCCTACTCAGAGAGGTCCAGGAATGCACGTCAGCCTGGGATCTAGCCTCCCTACTAAAAACTGCAACTAATTGTGTATTTCTTTTTCTTTTGATGTGTGTGTGTGTGTGTGTGTGTGTGTGTGTGTGTGTGTGTGTGGAAAGAGAGAGGGAGAGGGTGAGAGGGAGAAAGAAACATGTTGGGAATGTGGAGCTCCTCCTAGTGGTTAGAGTTTATGGCCATCAGTTCAAAACCGAAGTCCTCAAACAAGTTTCACTTGTTTTCACTGCTAACTTAGAAGTATTTGAAAGGCAATGAAATTTAAGGGGTAAGAATGTGACATCAAAAAGGAAATGAGACGCCAAGCATGGTGGCGCTCACTTGTAATCCCAGTACTTAGGAGGCTGAGACAGGAGGATCGCAGGTTGAGGCCCTTCGCAACTTAGTGAGACCCTGTTTCAAAATAAAGAATAAAAAATAGGGCTTCGGAGGTAGAATGCCCCTGGGTTCAATCCCCAGTACCACAAAAAAAAAAAGGAAATGAGAAGCCAGGAGTGGTGGTGCATGCCTGTAATCCCAGCACTTGGGAAGCTGAGAAAGCCAGTTCAAAGCCAATCTTGGCAACTTATCAAGACCCTGTTTCAAAATTATTTACAAAAAAGGACTGAGGGTGTAGCTTGAAGGTAGAATGCTCCTGGGTTCAATCCCCAGTAATCCCCCCCAAAAAAATAAGGAAATGAGAGGGCTGTGGATGCAACTTATTGGTACAGCATTTGTCTAGCCATGTGTGAGGCCCTGGGTTCAATCCCTGCCACCAGCACATGTGCACGTGTGTGCGCGCGTGCGCGCGCACACACACACACACACACACACACACACACACACACATGAAAAGTGGAAATGAGAGAATTACTGAAGGAGGCAATGGTTGGTCTCTATTTTGCAGAAAGAACTGGCAATATCAGTCAGGCCCGTGGAACCTGTGTAAAAGAGCATTAAATAGGTCAGCCCCATACTCATGAAATTTTATCTGAAGCCACAAAGCCAAGAACAATAGGCAATAAGTATCCTCAAAATCTAAAACCAGGATATAATCACATCAATAACAGCCTGACTAAAAGGCTACTCCAGTCCTGTCAACCCCTATCACTAGAATGACCTGCTTGTCTCACTCCCAGGGAGATAGTTACAAGGCTACAAAATGCTTGAGCCCTGTGCTACCAGAGGACCAAGGGAAACCCAGTGAGGATGTTAGGGTTTGTGAAATTATGCCTTTGGAGATTGCTGTCTGCTTCTTGCTTGGTGCCTTTGGAAGGCAGATGGCTGTCTACATTTACCAACTATGTCAAGGAAAGGGCGGGAAAGCAGCACTTAGAAAAACTACACTCCTAGGGATTTGCATGGCAAAGAGGATAAGTTTCCCATGAGCTAAGTAGGTGCCATGAGACGTAGCTGACTTCAAGCGTGACCTGCTGGGATAAGCAATCCCAGAAGTCAGAGGCTGCGGGGACTGAACCTGGGAGCAGTAGAAGGGAAGGTCACAGGAAGTATGTCTGGAAGTGCTTGATTCTCATCAGAGAAATAATCAGATCCTCATATAGAGGCTTGAAACACCCCATAGACGTACCCCTTGAGAGATTCGGCATGTGGGTGCGGGAACTCGAAGGACACATAGCAGAATTATACCACTAGACCTTTGTCCACACCTTGGTTCCTTCTATCTTTCACCCCTCCTCCCCCACTCAATCCTGCGAACAGCAGCACGGGGATTAGACATGGAGGACTGGAAGGGCAGGAGGAGTAGTGAACTCATCCACCAGCCTCCCTCCCACGCTGTTTCTTCTGCCACAAGTCATGGCTGAAGCTGGAGGAAATATACAACACTTCTGTTGAAAGTAAGATGGAAGTTTGTTCACCAGATGGGACTTATTAATAACTGAAAAATAGCCTGATTAAAACAACAAAAAATAATGGAAGTGTGTTTTTTTTTTCTGTACTGGGGACTAAACCCAGGGGCATTCTATCTCTAAGCCACACCCCCAGCCCTATTTTATTTTGAAATGGTGTCTTGCTAAATTGCTGAGGCTGGCCTCAACCCTGCAATCCTCCTATCTCAGCCTCCCAAGTACTGAGATCATAGGCGTGTGCCACCTATGATTCCATGCCTGGCTGAAAGGTATCTTACAAAAAAAGAAAAGAAAAAAAGAAAGGCATGGAATTTACTCAAGATGTGAAGGAGCAAAGAAGGAAAAGCATGGTGAAGAAAGAGTAGTCGCTGGAGGAAAACAAAGATCATTCAATACGCCCATTATTGGTGCATAGCACTTTACTAGACATAACAGGAAATACAAGATGAACATGAGATTTGGATCCAGCCTTCTAAAACCTTACAGTCTCTATGAAAGGAAAAACATTCATGAACAACTCCAATACGGTGAAGAAATATATGTGCTTCAAGAAAGGTAAAAATAGAGCCGGGCGTGGTGGCGCACGCTTGTAATCCCAGTACTTTGGGAGGCGGAGACCGGAGGATCCGGGTTCGCGGCCAGCCTCAGCTCTCTCTCTCTCTCTCTCTCTCTCCCTGTCTCTCTCTCTCTCTCTCTCTACTTAGTGAGGCCCTCCGCAACTTCGTGAGACCCGGTTTCAAAATGAAGTATAAAAAATAGGGCTGGGGGTGTAGCGCGGAGGTAGAACGCCCCTGGGTTCAATCCCCGGTACCACAAAAAAAAAAAAAAGGTAAAAATAAAGTGTCAGTGCACTCTCAATTCTGATTCTCTACAAGTGAATTTGATTAAAACCCTCATCTCTTCTGAGAAAAACTCCAAAGGGATTAAAAAAAAACACCTATCCTAGGCTGAGAAAAATAATACAGGGGATATGCAAACAAATTGATTACTTATTCATTTGTTATAAAATATGTTGGCAGAAGAGTTTAAAATATTAGACTAAGATGAGTTTCACAACTTTGTTTCATTTGGCCATGTAAAGGCTACCCCTTGTTTGTAAAAGAGAAAGAAGTGGCATAACTAGTTGACAGTGGGGAGAAAGGAAGTAAAATTATTGCCATTTACAAATAACGATATTGTGAATACTCATAAAACCTAAAAACATTAACTGGAAAAAAATGATACATCAGTATGACAATTCAGTCAATTCAGTCATACACACACATACACACATTAATATCACCTACGTACTAATAACAAATAATCTTTAAAACATAATGGAAAAATATACCGCAACCTAAGGTATAAAATATCTAGGAATAACTAATAAAATGTGCTAGACCTCTATTTTTAAAAATTACATGTTTTTATTGAGACAATATTGAGAAAGTAGCAAGCTATTTTACTGATGGCAATTTTGTTTGCCATTTAATCTGGAACCAACAGACTGTCAGAACAAGATGCGTGACATATGCTAAGTCATGATCCAATCAATGGGGTTGCATAAAACATGCTACTTCAGACACAGCGGTATCTGCTGTTTGTAGTTCTGCTATAGCTCATGTCTGCATAACCCAGGAATTCTGATAAATACTATTTTGCACAATTTCCATAAAAAAGATTGTGGTGAGTTTATAATTGTAAGCACTGTATGGTTGAACATATTTTTGATGAGAGAGAACTTCCCACTTTGATTAGGCATTATTGAGAAGCCAATGTCCCACTTAGAATTTGTACATATCTGATGATTGGAAGAATTTTCCATAGGCTGACTTATAGCTCTGTACATTTCAATTTTCTTTCTTCTCCATGATCCACATACTTCCAGAGGCAGGGGCTATAGGATGTGTTCATACTGAGATACAATGCCTGGCCTTCTATCTTCCCATCAAAAAGAACACTGCGGTCGACAGCAGGAGTATCCCTAGAAGAGCTTCCCACATCAAGACTGCTAGGAATAACTTAACTATCCTGTGCACACAAGTTACTCTGAACCTCCACATATATCTCACTAAACACAAACTAAATGATGCCCCAAGTCCACTTTCCCTTAGGTATGAAAAACATCTAAGAGGAGGTGGGATGGCCAGAAAAAGGGAGATGTGAAAGAGGATTTGAAATTTAAAACTGATGGAGAGTAGACTACCTTACTTTTGCCTGATATCATAAATCATTTCTGATGAGTAAAAACAGAATTTTTTGTTACAGACACCTACCATTTTTTCACCGATTCCTTTCGTACTTGGAGAGAAAAGCAAGGGAGTGGTCATCTTCGCCCCTCCTGTTCTCGCTGAGTCAGACTGCTGTTCAGTCTCTTGGTTACAGCTGTTTCTACACTACAGTGTGGATCGCTCCATTTTCTTAGGTGATTTTTCCACCCACTAAATAAATTTTTAAAAATTGCTTGTCTCTTCAAAATGTAGTAAGATGTAAAAAATGCTG
The DNA here is from genome assembly GCA_004027185.1 of Glis glis. NCBI lineage: Eukaryota > Metazoa > Chordata > Mammalia > Rodentia > Gliridae > Glis > Glis glis. Next base: position 13,018 of record PVJS01011466.1, on the reverse strand, counting down.
ATTTCTTTTCTTACCTTACCTTGGCACCCTCCAACCTGAAAACAAGAAACAGAAACCTATTCCAGTTATCTTCACAATAACTACTGCTTTTTCTATAACCAAAATTTGAGTAGAGGCACAATTCAGGTTTGGGAAGTTAAACTTTCAGTTCCTTACATAAATAATTCTTGAAGCCTAACATGAAGAAAAAGAAGGATGGGACCAGAGAATGTATCTAGTGGGAAGCTTGTGGAGAGAAGGGGTTACTAGAGATTGAGCCCAGGGGCAGTCTACCACTGAGCTACACCCCCAGCCCTATTTTATTTTTTATTTTGAAACAGAGTTTCACTAAGTTGCTGAAGCTGGCCTCAAAAATGTGATCCTCCTATCAGTCTCCCAAGTACTGGGATTATAGGCATGCACCATCACATCCTGCTTAAATTAAAAAAAAAAAAGGTGAGGGGTATAGTTCAGTGGTAGAGTGTTCGCCTGGCATGTTTGAGGCCCTGGGTTCAATTCCCAGTACTGGAGGCGGGGTAGGGGAAGACTGGCAAATTATTTTGAAGAAGCCCCTCAACTTGGCTTTGTCTGATGTTCCTTCACAACTCGATCAAGGTTGTGCATTTTTGGTGGTATAGACAGAGAAGTGGCATCATGTCCAGCTCAGTGCATCACATTAAGAAACATATGAAGCCAGGCACTGTGTAATTCCAGTACCTGGGAAGCTGAGACGACAAGAGAATTGCAGTTTCAACGCCAGCCTTAGGAAGTTAGCAAGGTCCTCCGGAATTTAGTAAGACCCTGTTTCAAAATATAAATAATAAAACAGGGCTGGGGTGTAGCTCAGAGGTATAATGCCCTTGGGTTCAATCCCCAGTGCCACAAGAAGGAGAAGGAGGAGGAGGAGGAGGAGGAGGAGGAGGAGGAGGAGGGGGAGATGATGATATTGGTCTAAACCCATTAGTGTGAAACTAACTTTAATCATTTGGTTTCTCCATCATAAAGTTACTATTTTTCTTAGTAACTAATAAATACGTTGGAGAAAGATACCCTGGAACTATGAAAATATCCTATTCTTCATAAACCTTTACCAATTAATTTCAATAATTATTAATGATTCTTGCAGTAATCTATTTTAGCATGACTTTTACCAAAAGGTGATCTCTAACTCTGTTATTCCTTTTATATGTATTAGTTGGCATCCTACACTAATTGAGAGTTTTTCCTTTTTCCCCATTTATTTATATCCATGTAGTCTTATGAATTCTTATTTTAGTCAATGGGTCAAAAACCATTACTAAGGTTTTGATGCTCAAATTGTCCCAGTAGGAGCTACATTGTACTTTTTATAATAGTGGACCCCCCAAAAAACAATACAATGAATGAGCCCTCATTAAATGTCCTATCTAATCCTAGCTTTGAAAGAACTTAATGTGGAACTTAATCTCTTATGTTCTTATGTTTTTAATAATAAAACATGAACTAAATTTAGTAAGAATTTACTATATGCTGGACATATTGCTAAACCCTTTACACGCATTACCTCATTTAATCTTAAATTTTTAAAAATTCTGTAAGACAGATATTACTGTCATAGTGCTCATTTTATAATTGAGGAAACTAAGCCCAAGAGGTTAGTTTAGAAGTTAAATATTAGCCAAGAAATGGGAAAACTGGGATTTGAACCCAGGTCATCTGACTCAAGAGGTTTTTTTCCTCTGAGCTATACTTAGATCTTACAGATGTCTGATAGGCACAGAAAGACCTGACTTGGTAAACACCCAAATCCCTACTTCCTCAGACACAGGACTCTCTTCAGACAACCAACGTAGTGAGGCACTTCACAGCAGAGATGCTACAGTGAGGCCACCTAGATTCTAATTCACATTTTTCCCTCCATGAACTGGATGCCTCCTGTGAGCTTCTGTTTCTTCCCAGCTAGAACAAAGGTGGTAATAAGAACACTTCACAGATTGTCTTAAGAAATGAATGGGGTCATGCAGGTAGAGTGTTTGGCATGGTGACTTGGAACATAGTAGGCACAGAATTTTTTCTTTGTTTTTTGTTTGTTTTGTTTGTTTGTTTGTTGTAGTACTGGAAATTAAACCCAGGGTCACTGTACTTCTGACTTACACTACCAGACTATTTTTTTAAACAGGATCTCCCTAAATTAGCACATGCCGACCTTGAACCTGTGATCCTCCTATCTCAGCCTCCCAAGTACTGGGATTACAGGTGTGCGCCACTGACCCAGCTACAGAATATTTTTTTTAATGCCAACATGGCCAGAGAAAAATCTCTGCTTATGATTTTTAAATTTAGCTACACCTATGTTATGATCATCTTTTTTATGTATCTTTAAGTATTTCTCCCAAGAAGCAAAAAATATTTATTGCTTAAAAATATTTAAATATTTTTAAAATATGGCTACCAAATGACTGCTATCTTCTGACTTCTGACTCTCTGAGACTCTGAAACTTCTCCAAGAGCATCTTAAGATGTTTTCCACCCAGTCCAAGTCTGGCTTTTGTTATCCATTAAAATCAAAGGCAAGCCAGGTAGTGGTGCACACCTGTAATCCTAGTACTTGGGAGGCTGAGACAGGAGGATTGCAGGTTCAAGGCCAGCCTCAGCAATGTTGTGAGACTCTTAGCAACCTAATAAGACCCTGTTTCAAAACAAAAAAAATTAAAAGGGCTGGAGGTGTAGCTTGGAGATAGAATGCCCCTGGATTCAATCCCTGTACCACAAAAAAGAAAAAAAATCAAAGACAACTTTAAATCAGAGTATAAAAGAGACTTTTTCTAAGCTTAGCCTTGCATTAGCATGTGAGAGACTCTGCATCAGCAAAAATCCTTTTTTAAATGAGACTAAACCTCTGACTAAATTAATAAGAGTTGAGTTTGACCTTTAAAATGCTAAAAAATACAGTTCCCAGTATAATTCTTGTTCATCCCTGGACCAAACCATTCTCATAGTAAATTACGGCGCTAACAGCTGGCTGCCAATGAAGTCAACTATTAATTGTATGTTCGCCACACTGCCTGATATAAATCAATATGAGTAACGAGCAATTGTCCTCAGTCTATACATACAAAGATTTTACATTGCAAAATAATTTAAGGTTGGCTGTCAGCCTCCTCAGACTAGATGTCATTTGGTCCCCTCCCTGCTGAAGATATAGCAAAAACGAACACACATTGAAAACCACCATCTTCAGCCAGTGTCTAATCATTTCCATGAAAAGGACAGTTACCATAAACCAGAAATTATTTTTGATTATGTATTCCAAATAAACAACTTCTCCATTTTTTTACAAATCCCAAAGAAATCTAAAGAATGAGTTTCAGGGGCTCACTACCTTATGATCACAAGCTTTCAAAATTCTCTGTGCGTCTACCACCTTCACTCCCTTCTTTCTACCAAACTTGCTCTCCATCTTCACAAAGGTCACCCCCACCCCCGTTTTCCTGGTTCTCGTTGCTATTCTAGCTTTTCTCATCTCTCTACCAAGTTTCAATTCCCTGGACACTAAGAGCTAGGGACACTCTCCTTTTACAGCTGACCATTCCCATCTTGGAAATTCCTGACCCCGGGCCACCTCACTGTCTCTGACTTCTAAGTGTCAGAATGTCACTAGGGGATCTAAGAAAATGAGACCAACACAATCTATTAGAAATTCTCCTTGTCTAAATTTGATGGGTCCTCTGTATAACTCAGCAATATGAAAGTTCAGGTTTTACACAGCAGCTTCTATAAGACATTCTCAGAATTCACTGACAAGTATTTGGTGCAGGAGAGGGTTCCATAGTTATATGTTTGGGAAACACTGGTTTAAACTAAGTTAAATGAGCTATTTTCTGTAGAATCCAGCAGACCCCAGTGGGGCTTACCGATTTCCAAATGGAGATTATATATGCACCATTTCTCAAAAATTTTTACCTAAGGAAACACTTTTTCACAGAACATCGTTACTCTGGTATACTGAGAAATACATTGGGGAAATACTGTATTAACTCATTTCTTATTAATTCCTAATGCAGCTATTCTGCACCATGTCCACCCTAAGAACCCTGGGCCCATTCTTGCCTCAACTGTAGAAAATGACTTCTTTACATGGAAGCTAAGATATTTACATGGAAGCTAAGATCTTTTCACATTAGTCTTCCAGCCTCCCTCTTCTTCCCCTTCCTCGTCTTTTCATCCTCCCCTCTGAGCTTCGGAAGTGGCAGGAGTGCACACAAACAGCTCTCCCCTGCTCACCTCCCATCACCTCCTCCCCAGCCCTGTCAACAGAAACGTCCTCCTCCGACACTCACCTCCTTACACTTGAAACTCCTCTTCTTTTGGTTTCTTTCCTGTATCTACAAACATATCAGCACTTGTCTGGCTTAAAAACCTCTACCAGCTAGTCAACTGCCTTCGACCTCTCACGGTCCTCTCCATGTGCACTCCGGCCACCACCAACTCTGCCCTGAGTGTGCCCGGCCTTTGCTCCTACTGTTGAGCCCAGCTGTGACTATTGCCATCTTTGTCTCTTGTGCAGATTCACCCCCAGTATTTCTATCAGCCAGCCAAACAAATAGGATCTCTTCCTCTGTTCCTCTAGGACCTACTGCGCTCTCTCTTGTTCTATATTTTTAGAGGCTTTATAAATGTTTGTTTAGGGTTTGGAGGTTTGTTGTTGTTGTTGTTTTGTGGTGCTAGGGATTGAGCCCAGGGCTTCATGCATGCAAGACAAGTATTTACCACTAAACTACATACCTAGCCCTGCTCTTAAAATCACCTGTATTGAGCTGTAGTTTATAAAATATACCCATTTTAAGTATACAGTTTGATGAGTTTCAATAAATGCATAGTCTCATTTAATCATTACCATATTCTAACATTCTATGACTCCTAAATATTCCCTCATGACCTTCTGCAGTTAGTCCACCCATGGGCAGTCCTACACAAACACTGAGATGCTTTTTGTCATGATAATTTTGCCTATTTTGTAAATGGAATAAATTTTGCCCATTTCATGAATTAATATAATGTTAAATATATAAAAATTAATTTCATTAATAATATTATTCAAGTCCTCTATCTTTTTTTGTGGTACTGGAGATTGAACCTAGGGGCATTCTACCTCTGAGCTATACCCCAGCCTATTTTTTTATTTTTTATTTTGAAATAGGGTTTCACTAAATTGCAGAGGACCTCATTAAGTTGCTGAGGTTGGCTGCAAACCTGCGATCCTCCTGTCTCAGCCTCCCAAGTACTGGGATTACAAGCATGTGCCACCACCACTCTCAGCTCTTTATCTTTTCTTATTACTTCTTCTATCTAATATAAATTATATATGGCCTACTTCTCTTTTTAATTTTGTAGTTGGATGCATATTTGTTATGTCTTGTTGATCAACTAACCTTTTTATCATTATGAAACATCTCTATTTCAGATAATATGATTTGTCCTGATGTCCTCTGTAAAGATGTTAACATAATCCCCTCAGATTTCATATGATTCATGTTTGCATTGTATCCTTTTACTTTTACCCTGAGTCTTGATATTTAATAAAGTATGTTTCATCTGAGCACAGTGGCCCACACCTGTAATCCTAGTACTTGGGAGGCTGAGACAGGAGGATCACAAGTTCAAGGCCAGCCTCAGCAACCTAGCGAGACCCTCAGAAACCTAGCAAGACCCTGTTTCAAAGTAAAAAATAAAAAAAGGGCTGGAGGTATAGCTCAGAGGTAGAATGCCCTGGGTTTGATCCTCAGTACAAAAAAAAAAAGCCAAACAATAATTTTAAATGAAATTCTAAAAAAATATTAATTAGTTCAAAAGAAGACAGACGGAACAGGGGAAGAAAAATACAAAACAGAAAGGATTTTAAAAAGTCAAAGAATAAAATGGTGGACATAACTCTAATGATATCAATAATGTCATTAAAAGTGAATCTACTATACTTGGGAAGCTGAGACCGGAGGATCCGAGTTCGCTGCCAGCCTCAGCTATTTAGTGAGGCCCTCTGCAACTTAGCAAGACCCTATTTCAAAATAAAGAATAAAAAATAGGGCTGGGGGTGCAGCTCGGAGGTAGAATGCCCCTGAGTTCAATCCCCAGTACCACAAAAAAAAGTGAATCTACTAAACATTCTAAAACCAAATCTTGTCAGAACAGATTTTTTTAAATAAGGCTCACTTATATGCCATCTAAGAAACAAGTTAAATATAAAGACACAAATAGGCCAAAAGCAGAGGGTGGAAAGATCCACACCACGCAGAGAGTACGCATGAGAAGACTGGAGGTGTAATAGTAATGTCAACTAAAGCAGACTGCAAAACAAAAGGTACCAACAGATAGATGAAGGATTATATAACAATTATAAAATGGTTAGTTCATCAGAAAGCAAATGTCATGGCCCAGGGAATGTCTCTATAAGTCATCGCAAGTCTTTCCCAGGGTTCTGCTGCAGTAAAGAGTAAAAAATATTAAACATCAACCCAAAGGGCATGGTAAAAAAAATTTAAGATGCAGTATGTTACTTTTATACCAAATCATAAATTATGATCCCCACAGCTCAAGAAAAGAAAGCCCTAGAGAAAGACTATTTCAGTAATAATGAGTGGATGCCTGATGCTAAAGTCTTCGAGGTTGAACTTTTTAAAGCGAGAATGTTTAGTTTTAGTGACAAAGGGTGAAGGGGACACAATCAAAGTTATTGTCATTTTAAATGGAATAGACAGGTTGATATGGACTCATTAATCAAACTCTTCCAGAACACCAGAGTATCAATTGAAATTGGAAAGAGTTTTTAATAGAGCAAAGGAAGGAAGATAGAGAACATGGAAATCCTTACTTTCAAAAAATGAGCCAGGCCAGGGGAAAGAAATGTGTGCATGCATGTGCCTGTGTGTGTGTGTGTGTGTGTGTGTGTGTGTGTGTGTGTGTGATTTCAATTCAACTTGAGATGATATGAGATTTACTTTATTGAAGAGGTACACGTTATTTGAGAGAAATGTTTAAAACGTGGATCTTCTCTTCAGGATGTATAATCTGTCTGCACAAAGTGTCCATTCATGGATAACCATTTAAAGTAAGTTACTAGCCAGGAGTGGTGGCACACTCCTATAATCCCAGTACTTGGGAGGCTGAGACAGGAGGATCACAGCTTCAAGGACAGTCAGCAAGTAGTGAGGCTCTCATCAACTTAGCAAGACCCTGTTTCCAAATAAGAAATTAAAAAATTGGACTGGGGGTGCAGTTCGAAGGTAGAATGCCTCTGGGTTCAATCCCCATTACCACAAAAATAAAGTAAGTTACTAAGGAAACAGAGTTGTGTCATCTAAATTTTGAAGCTTTTCAAGTGGCATCATGAAAGGATAAAAGTCCGTTGAATAGATTGTGACTGTGTTGCTTATGTTACCGTATGTTCAGTGAAAAGTATAAATACTATAAACTACAATTTTCTGTTTACCTGTCACTCTACGCTTAATTAGTCCAAAAAATAACCTACATAGGACAACAACAAAAGCTTTAGCTAAAATGCAACTTAACATCGTAATATCTGAAAGCATACATAAGAGCTCCACAGAAATGCAGCAGAGCCTAAGCGCGTGCCTACAGCCAGCCTTCGGGAAGGCCAACACCGTAGGCAGTTAGCTCAGTGATGAAGAATATGAATCCTGGTATCGGGCTACCAGGGTTTAGATCTTGGCTTCAGCATTGAAAACTGTTTAGCTATAGCCAGGTGTGGTGGTGCACACCTGTAATCCCAGTACTTGGGAGGCTGAGACAGGAGGATTGCAGGTTCAAAGCCAGCCTCAGCAACCTAGCGAGGCTCTCAGCAACTTAGTGAGGCCCTGTTTCCAAATAAAAAATAAAACAGGGCTGGGGGTATAACTCAGAGGTAGAATGCCCCTGGGGTGAATTGCCAGTAATGCATGTACACACACACACAACTGTTGTTCAGCTATGATAATTCTAAGATTCATCATCTTAAAGTAAAGGTGGATCAGCCTTCCACAACCTTACAGAACGGTTGTGAGGATTAAATCAATCCATATAAAGCACTGCACACGATGCCAGGCACATGGCAGACACTCCTTAAAATCTGCACTACTACTAACAATGGCTCCCTAGGGCTAAGACTTATAAAGGGCAAAGTTTCCCAGCTTTTTGACTTATATGTGTTGAGTTTGTGGAGTCACATAATCACTAGGACAGAATACGTGTGTGTGTGTGTGTGTGTGTGTGTGTGTGTGTGTGTGTGTGTAGAAGAAGAAGAAAAAAAATGAAGGAAGGAAGGAAGGAAGGAAGGAAGGAAGGAAGGAAGGAAGGAATTCATACCACATAGTGAAATTTTCAGTGGGAAACAGAATAAAAACATGTATACAAAAAATTCTTTGTAAAACATAAATACGGAGGACATGCTGGTTATTATTATGTTTAACAACTCCCCTGACCCCTTTGAAGAGATGTGACTGTCCACATTTTGGTCTGCTGTGTTCACAGAAGTTTCCTCAGCACGAATAAACAAACGGACATTTCTATAATTCCCAAGTTCATGTCGTTTGGCCTTTTACCTTCCTGAAGTTAAGTATAGATGAGAAATCTGAAGATAAGAGAATCGTCACCTATATTGTATTAGTGTTCTGTGACTGTGTGGCAAAATCACCATAAATTTAGTGGCTCACAACACTTATTTACTAATTAGTATATGCAGGTGAGAAGCGGGTCAGGGTGAAACCCGGGTGCCGCTGGCCGAATTCTCCTCTAGAGGCTCCACAGGGAAAGGATCAGCCTCGTATTCCTTCCAATTGTTAACAGATGCCAGTTCTTCACGACTGTAGGACTACTGTCCCCTGCCCTCCTGAACTTTCAGAAGTAATGCTCTCAACTCCCCTAGGCTGCCCAGAGTCCTCATGTGACCCTCCATAAGCAGTTCTCAAGGGGAGGCGGCAGAACCTCCCTCACGGTGATCCCCCTCCTGTTTTGAATGGTTCTGCCATCTTCTGCTCCTCAGCTGCAGAAAAGTTCTCTGCATTTAAAGAACAACGAGACAATCTTCTTTCTGCTGTACAAATGTCATCAAGGGAATGACATCTCATACATGCAGAGGTCTACCTTACATTTATGAGGGAGGGGATTGGGCTGGGATGTAGCTCCACGGCAGAGTGCTTGTCTAGCATGTCTGAGGCCCTGGGTTCAATCCTCAGCACCACAAAATAAATAATTAAGATGTTTAAGTGAAAATATTGAATAAAATAAAAGGAGGATTTTACAAAAGCCAGGGCCATTAAAGACCATTCTTCAAATTCTGCGAGTACAGCCCGGCATGGCGGCACACCCTGTAATTCCAGTACTTGGGAGGCTGAGACAGGAGGATCACAGGTTCAAGACCAGCCTCAGCAACTTAGTGAGGCCCTCAACAACCTAGTGAGACCCTGTTTCAAAACAAAAAAGAGGCGGGACTGGGGATGTAGCTCAGAAAGAAAACACCTCTGGGTCCAATCCTCTGTACCACACACACAAGAAAAATTCTGCAAATACACACATCATAGTGTATCAACAAAAAAGATTGACATAACACATTTGGTGTTTTTTTAAATTTTGTTGTTTTATTTGATTTGGGTTTGTTGTTGTTTTGTGTTTGTTTTTATTTTTTGCAGTGCTGTAGCTCAAACCCAAGGCCTGATGCATGCCAGGCAAATGCTCTACCACTGACCTACACCCCCGCCTAGTGAATATTTTTAAGCTGGTAATAGAATATGTGCCCAAGATGATCTTTATTTTTAATTTATGTGTTGAAATATGCAAGACCAGGTACAATAGGCTATATGCTAACCAACTCACAGCAATTATCCCTGAGGAGTAAGACTAAGTCTCTTGAAATACGTATACATGATCCTGAAAAAGTTTAAATAATAAAAAAGGAAGAGGAAATTGATCTCTTCACTTTACATTTTTTTCATCTTTTTTAAAATGCAAATTTGAAACACATCTTTCTCCTCCGTTTTAATTCAGCTCACATAAAATGTCATAGAATCAAGTATGATACTTTCTTCCCCTTTAAGACATCTTTCTCCAAGAGTTTAGAGAGAGAGATTTCCTTCTTAATTACCCTGAGTTCTTACACCGTGCCCCTCTAGATTATTCCCTGAAGGTTCACAAGGCACTGGTTACTGATCCCACGGGCAGCAGGCGATTGCCAGCTCTGCCAACCCCCCTCTTCCCACTACGGACTCAACCCCATTATTTTTATCAAGTAGGATCGGGCTCATCCACTTTTTTTTCTGCCCAAAGAAGGAAAATAAAAATCTTAGCAAACTCTCCCATTTAAAGAAACACCACTGTGCCATAGCCTGGCAGAACTGCACAAAACACGTTTGCAGCAGTAGATTGGATTAGCTGTATATTGTACAATAAATGAGTTAGAAATCCAAGCAGTAGGTGTGCTGATGTTTTGTTGTGAAATTCATGTGTCAAGGAGTCTTTGACAATCCATATTTCCATACTTAAATTGAGCAATGGATTGAAGCCTGAAAGAAAGCAAAGGGAATGTATTCTGCAGTTGTCTCCTAAATTGTGTTTCCTACTGAGAGTTTTCTCCCATGCAAAAAGCAATCCCTCCAATATAAAGAGATTGCAAGCCCAGAGAACAGACTCTAATTAGATCAGATATGTTGCATTCTATTATGTGAACAATGCATGTCTATGGCAATCTTTCCATGGAAAAATTAAATGAAACACTTATAATTCAAATGTATATGAACATGGGCTAATTCATACTGGCCTGTCACCTCTTCAAGATAGCTCTGAAGTCTAAATATAATGGAGTCTTACTGGAGTGAGGGGTCCCAGGAATACTTTATAACATATGTAAACTTTATCTTGATTTCTATATGGTAAATCTCTAATTAAGCTAGGAAATGTCTAGAATTCACTCTTTTTGGTGCTTTACTATCAACCCTTACCCTGACTCTAACTACTCGTGAAGTTTCAATAATCATTTTTTATTGCATCTTAGAATTCTCCATCTAGTCCCCTACACAAAGTCTGATGGCTTCACATTTTTTGAAAGTACCTCCACAATATAACATATAAATCAAAACCAGTATTAACAAAGAAGAGGGGGTCACCTTGAATAACTTTCCTTAGCTGCCTACTAAGGTTAGGAGTATGATGAATCTTTCAATGTGTTAACCGTGTTGGTCATTGGTTTTTGTTTTGTTTTGTTTTGTTTTACTATGATACAGATATTTCATTTTAAAATGCATGCTTCATCTTTGGGAAAATCTATCTAAATCTTTCAAAGCACAAAGCAAGCATACATTAGACTGTACATAATGATGTACATTAGACTGTACATTATTATGTGCAAGTACCTTAAAAAGTCAAAAGTGTTACCTAAACTATAAAAATTCTCTATAATCCCATGTTTAACTTCTGAAATATGTTAGGTGCTATGCAAAGTTGACTTTTCTAGTTCTAGTTAACTAAAAGATGGATGGTAGTGTTCTACCTAGTACTAATGACTTAAACATGTTCACAAACATTTCCTTAAATGCTCAATTTACTATAGGATATAGAAGAACTAGGTTAATTTAGTTATCTAATGTCCCTTTATGGCATATGCTGTGCCCATAATAAAAGCAGGGCACAGCAAATCTAAAAGACAGAACTATAGCAAAAGAATACAACAAACAGCAGAAGTGAACCACATGTTTAAACCTCCAAGTTCCATTTCTTATGTCAAATAAAATTTAATAGCTATGAAGTTTCTTAAACAGCATAAAATCTGGATAATAAAGATACCATTGAATAGTTAAAATAATGCCAGCTGCCTTAACAGATAAAATCTGCAAGCTCAGTGGATCCGCACAAAGAACAGTTATTTCTCATTCAAAGTTGAGGGAGGAGTTGGGCATGGTGGTGCATGCCTATAATCCCAGTACTTGGGAGGCTGAGACAGAAGGGTCTTGGATTTAAGGCCAGCCTCAGCAACTTAGTGAGACCCTGTTTCAAAATAAAAAATAAAATAGGACTGGGGATCTAGCTTGGAGAAAGGATGTCTCTTGCTCCCATTCTTGCTCTTAAATCAGATGGTATGTCCACTCACAGGGCATCCAGTAAAAGAATCATAAAATACGGAAATAAAGGGCAGAGCAGAAAACTTGTGCAATTTAGTGCTCAGAAGTTTGTGGGCCAACTTGATTTGCTAATCTACAGTCTGTGCTTCTGGAGAGGAGAAGAAGGGGGAGTTCACAATCCACAAACCAATTTGTGTTGTTTCTGCAACACTGCAAAAGTGCGACTCATGAATATGCTAATGAAATTGCAATGAGAGTTTTGGCACTATTTCATCACCTCAACTAGATTAGAGAGTAATAACACTATGGGTTTACATGTCTTCAGAAACTGCTGTGGTAGTAGAAAAAAAATTGGATCTGAGATATTTATAATGCAACAAAAATTACAACCCTGCTACAATAAAGTAATGGTAATTATTTTATATGTAAGTAATAGTTTGCAGCACACACACATCCAATAGTTCACTATTAAGGTCTTTCACCACTTTTCATGTTTCTGTTTTCGGGTGTAAATGTGAGTCTATATTGGTGAATAGCTCACATCTCTGTGCCTACTTTGAGAAATGGAAAACATATAAAAAGTGGAAATGGAAATACAGGATGGGAATTTTTTAATGGCAAAGTAGAAATCTCCATTAGAATCTGGGTGTGGTGGCATACAGTTGTAATCCCAGTACTTGGGATTACAGGAGGCTTGCAGGAGGATTGCAGGTTGGAGGACAGCCTCAGCAAGTAGTGAGACTCTCATCAACTTAGTAAGACCCTGTTTCAAACTAAACATAAAATAGGGCTGGGGGTATAGCTCAGAGGTAGAATACCCCTGGGATCAATCCCCAGTACCACAAAAAAAGAAAAAGAAATCTCCTTTAGAATAATTTAGCATGTTTTTTTCTGATCATTAAGATATACCTTAGGACAAAGAACAGGATTCAGAAAAATCTGTTCTTACTTCTATTACC
>PVJS01011465.1:0-45727 GCA_004027185.1 Glis glis | reverse complement strand
AGTTCTGAAAAAAAAAAAAAAAAAAAAAAAAGAGAGAGAGAGAAAATTACAGAGCCCTCCACAGTGGTGTACTTCTATAATCCTATTGGGAGGCTGAGACAGGAGGATCACAGGTTCAAAGCCAGCCTCAGCAATTTAGTGAGAGCCTACTTCAAAATAAAAAAATAAAAAGGGCTGGGGTATAGCTCAAAGGTAGAATGCCCTGGGTTCAACTGAAGTAAGTAAGTAAGTACTAGAACAACCAGACACTGCTGCAGAAAAAAAACCCAACCTTCATCTCACCACGCACAGATATTAATTTGAGATGAGTCACAAGTGCAAACAGAAAATGCCAAAGCTATAAAGTTTCCAGAAGAAAAACACAGAAGAGTTTCTTTTTGACCCAAGTAGACATGGGCAAAGTTCCTGAATATATCTGTCCCCAAAGGTGATGTACAAAACACTCCTGCACGCACACAGTGATGCTCAGCATTACTTACCAGGAGGTGCAAACCAAAGCCGCACTGAGGCAGCACCTCACACCGCGGGGATGGCTGCAAAGCGCTTTACACATGGGAACCTGCTGCTGAGGTGCGGGAGACGGGACGCCTGCACCATGGGTAGGATCCTAAAACTGTCCACTGCTATGGAAAACAGCACGAAGGTTCCTCACAAAACGAAGACTGGAACCACTGTAGGGTCCAGTATCCCATGTAGGCATACATCCAGAATGAAAGCAGGGTCTCCCAGAGGCCTCTGCGCACGCATGGGTCTCCTCACACAGATGAGTGGACAAGAAAAATGCAGTATACAGTTAGAAAGAAGGAAATCCTGTCACCCTGCAACATGGATGAACCTTGAGGACATTATGCTGAGTGGAATAAACCAGTCACAAAAAGACAGATACGATCCCACTTATGTGAGGGACCTAGATGCTATCTACGGTCTGAATGTGGACCCCCAAATTCATGTGTTAGAAACTTAATCCCAGCCAGGTGTGGTGGTGCATGCCTGTAATCCCAGTACTAGGGAGGCTGAAGCAGGAGGAACGCAGGTTCGTGGCCAGCCTCAGCAACTTAGTGAGGCCCTCCGCAATTTAGTGAGACCCTGTTTCAAAATAAAAAAAATAAACAGGGCTGGCAGTGCAGCTCAGAGGAAGAAATCCCCTGGGTTCAATCCCCAGCACCACATACACACACACAAAACAAAAAAACTTAACCCCCAATGCACGGTGTGGGGAGGTGGGGCCTATTGGGAGGTGTCATGAGGGCTCCCCTCTCTGAAAGGCTGAACGGAGGGAGTTGATTCTTTGTGCCCTCTTCCCCTGCCATGTGAGGGTGTAGTGTTCAAGGCACCATCTTGGATTCAGAGACCCGGCCTTCACCAGACACTGCATGCTGGCACGTTCACCTTGGGCTTCCCAGCCTCGGCAAGAAATGAATTTCTGTTCTCTATAAATTACCCAGTCTCAGGTATTTTCCTTTAAACAGCACAAAACGGGCTAAGACCCTAGACTAGTCAAAGCTATAGAGACAGACAATGGAATGGTGGTTTCCAGGGCTGGGAAAGGAGGGGAAGGGGGTATTCAGTGGGTGCCAGCAGGGAACTGCACTGTGAGACTGCTGGGAAGTCTGCCAGCAAGGAGAGAGGGGCCTTTCCTCGCTCGAGGTCTCACCAGGGCCCTCTGTTGGCAGGGCCTGGCGCTGCACAGCCAGGAGAGGAAATGTCTGCGGGGTCCAGCTCCAGAGCAGCCCAACAGCAACAGGGTAGAAAGGGAGCAGAGAGAAGAATCTCCAACTGGCACAGAGTTTAAGCATTATCAACACTTCAGAAAAGTTGGTTTCTTAAAATGTTAAGCGACCACCTGCTCTGTGACCCAGTATGTATCCAAGAGAAATGAAAATCTCTATAAAGACTCATTCATTGCAGTTCTACTCATAATAGGCAAAAAAGTGGAAATAAACCAAGTATCCATCAGTAGGAGAATGGGTAAAGACTTGACCTGCTTAGCAATGGATACAAAAGAACAAATTACTGTCTTACACAATAACACGAATAAAGCTCAGAGACACTGCGCTGAGCGGAAGCAGCCTGGCACAGGGCACACACTGCAGGATTCCCTTTCTGTGGACTTCTAGACATTCACCAAAACACTTGCAGTGAGGTAGCCACGACGGGGGCCGCTGGGAACGCAGGCACTGCCCACAGCTACAGAAGCAGCCATTGTCTTCAGAGGTGCGCATGCAAGCGGGGAAGTCGCCAAAACATAGCGCACTGTGATTCAGATCTGCATGCTGCTCTGCACATAAATTATACCTTGATGTGGGGGGGGGGATTCTACCCCTGAGCTACATAACCAGCCCTTTTTATTTTTTATTTTGAAACAGAGTCTTGCTAAATTGTTCAGGGCCTTGCTAAGGTACTGAGGCTGGCCTCGAACCTGTGATCCTCTTGTCTCAGCTTTCCAGTTACTGGGATTACAGGCCTGCACCACCATGCCCAGTACTTCAGACATTTTTTTATACTTTATTTTGAAACCGTGTCTCACAAAATTGCGGAGGGCCTCACTAGGTAGAGAGAGGGAGAGAGGGAGGGAGAGAGAGAGAGAGAGAGCTGAGGCTGGCTGCGAACCTGGATCCTCTGGTCTCCGCCTCCCAAAGTACTGGGATTACAAGCGTGCACCACCACGCCCAGCTACTTCAGACATTTTAAAAGGCAAAAAGAACCATGGAAAAAGGGGGAAACGCAAAAAGATTATCAATGCTAAAGTTCTATTTCTTACCCTAGTGGTATCTCTTAGTTTTTTTGTTTTTTTGGCAGTACTGGGGATTGAACCTAGGGGCCCTCTACCTCTGAGCTACACCCCCAGCCCTATTTTTTTATTCTTTATTTTGAAACAGGGTCTCACTAAGTTGCGGAGGGCCTCACTAAGTAGCTGAGGCTGGCCATGAACCCGGATCCTCCTGTCTCAGCCTCCCAAGTACTGGGATTACAAGCGTGCACCACCATGCCCAGCTCTATCTTTAGCTTTTATCATCTTTAATCAAATTATTTCATAATGGCCAGGCATGGTGGCGTATGCTTGTAATCCCAGTACTTGGGAGGCCAAAATGGGAGGATCACAGGTTCCAGGCCAGCCTCAGCAACATAGGGAGACCCTGTATCAAAATAAAAAATAAAAAGGGCTGGGATGTAGCTCAGAAGTAGAATGCCCCTGGGTTCAATCCCCAGTGCCACGTCATGCGTGTAGGTATGACGGTAGAGCATGAGACTCTTAATCTCAGGGTCGTAGGTTCGAGCCCCACGTTGGGCGCCACCTGCGACGGACCAGCTCAGCCGGAGAACTGAGACCGACGGGACAGGGGTCTCGGGACGGTGGGCAAGGAGTCGGCGATGAGTGACAAACAGACACAGACAACTCAAGGAAGTTGCATCTGAGTGTATTTTGCAAAGCTTCAGGCAAGGATTTTATACACAATGATTAAGGAAACAAAATACATCATCAGCTGATTATTGTTTACGCCTACGGTTTATACAGTCTTAATGATTTCTTAAGAAATAACAATGCAAAGCTATGAGAGCAGATAATTGTCAGAGCATACGTCTTGTTTGGCATAATGCCGTGGGCGGCTGCTAGACGCAACAGTGCAAAGCTATGAGAGCAGATAATCGTCAGAGCATACATCTCGTTTGGCATAATGCCGTGGGCGGCTGCTAGACACGGTTTTGGCACCTAGACTATCTATTGAGGTTATGGTTACAGGGCAAGAGTTTAAAGTTTAACCTAGTGCCTTTTATTGCTTTTTTACTTTAAACTTTTATAATTCCCTTTGTTCCAAATTTCTAAATTTCTTTCAAACCATCTCCAAAATCATTTCCATGAAGTTTCCACAAAAAGTACTTCCTGTTGTAACCCATCCACAACTGTCCTTGAACCCCCTCTGCCCTTCTGGGCTACTCTAAGCAAGAGCACGGGAGCGTTTGGGGCCAAAGTTGTATTAGTCATGACTGTTTTCCTGGGAAAAATTCATCTGTTTTCTCATAGGGCACAGTTGATAATTTGGAAAAGAACACTGCGCTCATTGAGCCATATCTATTAAAGATTAAGAGAATCATTGACAAGAAGATTACAGCAAAGAGAGAATAACCAAGAACACAGAGGATCTTGCCAGGCCACCTTTTTCTATGGGCATACTTCCTTGAAGCTTTTGCCATGTCATGCATGTAGGTTCACGCAGACTCCGTAGGAGGCAAGGCCATGGCACCCCAGTACCAAAAAAAAGTGTTTTTTTTTTTAATTGTACTGGGGATTGAACCCAGGGGCATTCTATCTCTGAGCTACACCCCCAGCCCTATTTTTTATTATTTTGAAACAGGGTCTCACTAAGTTGCCGAGGGCCTCACGGAGTAGCTGAGGCTGGCTGCGAACCTGGATCCTCCCGTCTCAGCCTCCCAAGTACTGGGATTACAAGCGTGCACCACCATGCCCAGCTAAAAGTGTTATTTTTTAATAAACCTATACAACAAATAATATCAAACAACAAAACTGATCTTAATATGTGAGTTTTTTCTATTCAACAAAACTAATCTTAACATCTAAGTTCTTTTTTGGTACTGGGATTGAACCTGGGGCATTCTACCTCTGAACTACACCCCTAGCACTTTTTTTTTTCTCGCTAAGTTGCTGAGAGTCTTATTATTTCCTGAGGCTGTCCTCAAACCTGCGATCCTCCTATCTCAGCCTCCCAAGTACAGGTGTGTGCCACCATGCCCTGTTCATCTAAGGTCATTTGTTCTTTCTTTGTGTGTGTGTGTGTGTGTGTGTGTGTGTGTGTGTGTGTGTTACTGGAAGTTGAACACAGGGGCGTTCTACCGCTGAGCTACACCCCCAGCCATATTTTATTTTTTATTTTGAAACAGGGTCTCACTATGTTGTGGAGGGCCTCACTAAATTGCTGAGGCTGGTGCAAACCTGTGATTCTTCTTTCTCAGCCTCCCAAGTACTGGGATTACAGGTGTGCACCACCATGCCTGGCTTATGTTCTTTCTAAACATGCCTCCATGGACTTGGAAGTCCTGCTTCCTTGAGCCGCATCCCCACCAGCATGTCCTGTTGCCTGTGTTCTTCTTCCTTCAGTCCTGAGGTACTGGCCACAGTTGACGGTCGGCAGGCTGAGATTTCCGGAAGCTTCTTGCCTGCACAGACTGCCAAGCGGAGGGAAGCATGCAGTTCTCCGCGCGTGGGCTAGATGGCAGTGCTGCTCTCTCCCACAGGTGGGTTCCTGAGGGAAAATCACCCCCAGACAAAGCGCTGCACTGCAGCCCAAGCCTGAGGAGCTCTTTGTGAAATCCAATTTCAGCAGAAAACATCAAGTACAAGACGACATGCCAGCTTCTAATTACAGGTTTTTAAATGCACAGTCTAACTTCAGACTCTTTGAAAGCCTTCGTCTATGGTCTTTTAACATTATACTACTTCTCGGAGGTTAAAATGGCAATTTCCTCTTTGGCTTAAAAAAAGCCTTTTCAAGTTAATGCACTCCGATAATCATTCCAACACAAAAGTGAAGCCCAGGAGTGACGGAGACCATGCCTAGATGCAGGCGCTGTTCCCGTGCCCATCCTGGCCGCTGGCTCGGGTGAGTCCCTCCCGGCCTTTGTGTTCCTTGAAGTAGAGCAGTTACTTCGTAGTGCAGAGGGAAGGTGCCTCGCTGGCTTGACGTCTAATGCTCGGGGCCAGCTGTGCTGCTACAGGAGGCAAGCCTGGGCTGTCCAGAGTGGTGAGCTAGCCCGGTCAAGAGTTCCTTTGAATTAGGCAAGTTTGAATAAAAAGCCTGGGAGCAGATAATCATGTCTCTAATTTTGACTCTTAATATCCCCTCTGCAGCTTAGCACTTTGTTGATGGAATATATATTCTTTCCATTTCTTGTTTCTTTTTTTTGCGGTACTGGGGATTGAACCCAGGGGCATTCTACCTCCGGGCTACAACCCCATCCCTATTTTTTATTATTTTGAAACAGGGTCTCACTAAGTTTCTGAGGGCCTCACTAAGATGCTGAGGCTGGCTGCGAACCTGCGATCCTTCAGTCTCAGCCTCCCAAGTACTGGGACTACAAGTGTGCACCACCACACCCGGCCCATTTCTTGTTTTTTTAGCATGTACTGTATCAAACAGGAACAATGTTTGGTGCTTGTAAAACAGACCAAGAACAGCAAGCAAGCCTGCAGCTTGGCAGTCTAAGGTTGGGACAGTCCCGTGGGCGACAGGAACCCAGGTTCTCCCATCATTCACGTGTGGATACCATTCTCAAGGTCCTCGCCAGGTTGAAGACGGCGGCTGACGCTCCAGCCACCAGGCCTGCGCTCTGGGAAGGAAGTGGGAAGAAACCAAAAAGAAGAAAAGGACCCATACCACCTGTCTGTCTTCCTTTTAAGCAGCCCCCCAGAGGATTTACTGTTTAACAACTTCCTGATTTCATCCCATTGGTCAGAACTGGCCACACGGCCATTTGGAGCTGCAAGAGACTCTGGGAAATGTGATCTCTTAGGCACACTGCTGCCTTCACAATAAAACCAGGTTCTGTTATTAAAGGAGAAGAGGAAAGAAATGCGAGATAGGTTATGCTACAGACGACAGCTCATGAATTTAGGTTTATGTGATGGGTAAATGTAATCTGACACAGTGCCTAGAAGCATCTTTCCCCACTCATCCGTGGCTCCTACTCTCTCTACCCGCATTGTCCCCATCCCACCTTCTCTTGGCCCTGACAACAAGGTCATTATTTATGCACAGCACATGCCTGCCCCTTCGTGTATGGCTATGTGACCTCACATATGTGCTTGCTGGCTTCAGATGTTTCAAATGAGCCATTATGCACACTTCTGCATTTTCCTTCTCCCATTGGCCAGACCTTGCGGAACCCTTTAGGTTAGCAGCTATCCCTCCAATTCACCCTTCACATGGCTGCAGGACAGCCCCTGATGTCGCGGCCTCCTTTGTTTAAGGGGCATCTGCCATCCTGGCACCCCACCGCTGAACTACACAGCCGTCCTTACATCTCAGTTAAGGGTGTGCCCCTTTAGCTTTTCACTGACGTTGCCAGATGGATTTGCAAAAGAAGCTAACACAGTTCATTTTTTACCTATAGTAAGTATTTCTCCCCTCTGCCTCTATCAACAAGCAATACAGCTCTTTTTAAGATCTGGGTATAACTCTCTCTGGGTATAACTGGCTTATAACTGCTTTACTATTAAGGAATTTGAGCATTTTTGTGTTTGTTGGCCTATTTTTTTATTTGTATACAGTCTCACCAAGTTGCTGAGAGCCTCACTAAGTTGTCAAGGCTGGCTTCGAACTTGCAATCTACCTGTCTCAGCCTCCCAAGTACTGAGATTACAGGGATGTCCCACCACATCCAGCTTTTCCTGACAATTTTTAAGAAGGCTTTTATGTAGTATGTATTAATCTGTTGTCATTTTCATCAGTTCATCCAATATATCTGTTGATTTATTATGTTATTTATGTATTTATTTAATACTGGGGATTGAACCCAGGGGCATTCTACCTCTACATCCCCAGTGCTATTTTTTTTTTTTTTTGAAACAGGGTCTTGCTAAGTTGCCGAGGGCCTTGCTAAGTTGCTAAGTCTGGCCTCGAACCTGTGATCCTCCTGTCTCAGCCTCCCAAGTACTGGGATTACAGGTGTGCACCTCCCATGCCTAGCTGTTACAGTATCTTTTGCTACACACAGTTTATTTTTTAATGCTTATATAGTCAAATGTTTGTATCTTCTTAAGTAGCTTATTTTCCAATCTAGGTTTACCCACGTATAATATACCTATAGCAGAATTCTACTCTCAAGCATTTATTCATCTATACAAATTGTTCCCAAACACACCCCATTGGGATTTCAACTGGAATTGCACTGCATGTGCATATTAACTTGGGAGAATTGTTTTCTTTGGTATGAAATCTTAAGTTTTCTTTTCTGTCCAGATTTAATGTCTTTCAATAGGCCTGTTTTCTCCGTACAGGTACAGGCCTGGGCCTTCATCCTAACACTTTTTCACCACGTACATGGAGTGTCCGTGTTGCTAGGTTCTCATGGCTGCCGCAGAGGAAGCCGCGGCCTGTGCACCTTCAGCACATGTCCAGAGTCAACAGCCTCTGAACACGCAGAGTTCCTGAGCGGGTCCTGGCAGCTCTCCTGAGGAAGGTCGACTGCAAGGCTGCCCCCTGGCTGGCATCTGGGAGCTGGATTTCAGGAGGGACCCCGCCATTCTCTAACTGCTGAGGGTGGATCTCATTCCCTAAACCATTTGTACAAACAAGGTGGTTTGTACTGAACTGGGAGTTTGGGGCTGCCTATGTGACCAGGCCCCTGTAAGCACTCTGTAAGATTCCCTGGTAGAAAACACTTCCCCGGGCTGCTATGAGTCGATGATGGACAAATGAAGACTTGCTGAGGGACAGAGATGACCCGAAGGTTTGACCTGGTTTTCTTTGGCCCTCACCCCATGTGCCTTTCCCTTTGCTGATTTTTCTCTGTATCTTTGCTGCAATAAACCTTAGCCATGACTCCCACTACACACCAAGTCCTGAGAGTCCTCCCAGAGAGTTACTGAACCTACAGACCCCCATCATGTAGGTATACATCTTATCAGCAAAGAGTTTTATCCTTATCTCCTGTCTAATGTACCAGATATTTTATCTTTCTTGTTTTATCATGTCAGAACCTTCGAGTCATTGTTAAATCAAAGCAACAGTTGATATCCCTATCCAGTTCCCAAGTTCAAAATGGCTTTAATGTTTTCCCACTTACAAGAGCATCTGTTTTGATTCTGGTTTTCGTGACATCTTGGGACAGGCAGCCCTCACCTGTCGTAGCTGTGATGTGCACAAGTTTAGTGACCACAGGTTAACTGAGAGCCACATCTCCCAACAACATGGTTCAAGTATTGGCCACTACAGTGTAGAACTGTGATTGCACAACATGCAGACTTTGCTGCTAGCTCTCAGTCTACAGTTGTGACAGATGCATGTCCTGACTCGTCATCAATCATGTCCCCTCTTTCAGAATCCAACAGTAATGGTTGCCACGGTCGGTTACTGGACTTCCACACAGACTGCGAGGTTCACACTGTGCTGCCCTCTGGGGTGAACCCACTGGACACTTTCCTACTGCATTTACATTGGACTTGGTTAATAATTCTTACACCCCTAGAATAGGCCTGCTTTGTCCTAATTGTTTTTGAACATGAGATTCTATTTGTTAACTGTTTTTTCTATCGTGTGTATGTGTGTGTGTGTGTGTGTGTGTGTGTGTGTGTGTGTGTGTTTACTGGGGATTGAACCCAGGGGCTTTCTATCTCTGAGCTACACCCCCAATCCCATTTTTTATCTTGAAACAGGGTCTTGCTAGGTTGCTGAGAACCTCACTATGTTGCTGAGCCTGGCCTCAAACCTGCAGTCCTCCTGTCTCAGTCTCCTAAGTACTGGGTTTACAGGAATGTGCCACCACACCTGGCTTACTGATACCATCTCCAACAGGTGTGACATTGAAGTTATGAGTCGTGTTTGGGGGGGTGAGTGGGGGAGCACTGGGGATTGAACCCAGGGTCGTTCTACCTCTGAACTACACCCCCAGCCTATTTTATTTTGAAACAGGATCTCACTAAGTTACCGCATGCTGGCTTGAGCCTGTGATCCACCTGCCTCAACCTCCCAAGAAGTAGGATTACCATGCTTGGCTTCTATTTCCTGGTTCTATACCTTCAATACATTTCTCCTTCTGGCAATTGTCTTTCTTTTTCTAATCTGCTAAGAATACACACCTGTTGCTTGTTTTCTTTTAATCTGAGCATCTCACAGGTCTCAGCATTGTCTTTTTATTAACTGCCTTTTGGTAATTATACTCTTAAATTCCTCTTTGATCCCAAAGTTATCTAGGGGCATATTTTTTGCTTTTATATTCCAAGCAGTTAAAATTTGGAAGGGAGCCGGGCATGGTGGCGCACACTTGTAATCCCAGTACTTGGGAGGCTGAGACCGGAGGATCCGGGTTCGCGGCCAACCTCAGCTACTTAGTGAGGCCTCCCCAACTTAGTGAGGCCCTGTTTCAAAATAAAGAATAAAAAAATAGGGCTGGGGGTGTGGCTTGGAGGTAGAATGCCCCTGGGTTCAATCCCCGGTACTGCAAAAGAAAAAAAATTGAAAGGGGGAAGGCCAACTTTTTACTATAAATGTCAAATATACATTTTAATGGATTATAACAAAAAAATGTGGCCTTTAAAAATACTCTCATTTTTAAAAATGTGGTTCTTTGTAGTGAAACCTGATTTGTTTTTTAAATGTTTCACAAACAAGAAAAAAATCTAATTTGATTCAAGGGATGTGGGATTCTCTTTATGTATTCTATCAGGTTTACCTACCATATTATTCATCCCTATGTCCTAGCTGGTCAATTAGAACTCTTAGAATTGAAGAGAGGTATATATTGAGATCACCCATTTTCCCTGTTTGTGTTTCTGGCTTTCTGCACACATTGCTCACCACTGTGCTGCTTGGAGCCTGCGTGTTCCTTGGAGCTGGGGCACTCCTGAGTCAGACGTCCTCAGAATGAAGGCGGCGAGGAGCATCCTGTGTTCTCGCCTCCTCAGCTCTTCCTCCCTCTGGCCACCCTGAATGACCTGGATTTTCAGAAGGATTGCAGCGCCCCAACCACTTTTTACCTGACCCTCCATCCTCCGCCACAGTGGAACTGAAAGGCCAAGTCTCTCAGCTGCATCCCTCCCACACTGAGTAAGAGGCCAGGTCAAGGCCACAGCCAAGAGCTCCTGCAGCAGGTCTGCTGTGGGACGGCAGGTGCAGGCCAGTGACTTCGGCGGTCTGTGTGTCTGACTCCCCGCTAAACTGTGAGCTCTCCTAGGCAGGAGGCTCTTATTTCTATCTCCAGCATCTGTCCAGTAAGCTGGTACTCACTAGACACTAGATTGTTTAAGAAAGTTTTTTCCTAAAAGTGGTGAGAGACAGAGAGAGAGAGAGAGAGAGAGAGAGAGAGAGAGTGTGTGTGTGTGTGTGTGTGTGTTATTAAGGATTGAAGCCAGGGGTGTTCTACCTCTAAATTATACCCCAACCCGACTTTATTTTCAAACAGGGTCTTGCTAAGTTACGGTATGCTGACCTCGAACCTGCGATCCTCCTGTTTCAGCCTCCCAACCAAGGTATTGACATTCATCACTTATAGTCATGTATTTCTGACTTGGGAGTCACTGTGAACTGCTGTCAATCCTACTCAGCAATCCATTTCACATGTTAGGGTGGCTCGCACATCTGAATGCAGCACTTTGACCTTTCCATAGCAACCAGCCCCATGACAAGCCAGGGGCTGGGGTGGGTTTGCAGGGCTCAGAGCCCAGCACCTTTGCCCCCACACTCCCAGAGCCCCTTCCACCTGGCACACCCACTCCAGGCTGTCTCCTGGCAGACACCCACGCAGAGCAGTAATCCCTTCCCCAGCTACTGCGGATCCTACTCAAAGCATATCTGAATATCAATTAGGTGCCAGGTACTTCAGATTTGAATATTAATAAACTACAGATTCTTCCATCCAGAGACCTACCACAATGTGAAAATCACTATCTTAGGAAGCTCAGCACCCACTCTAGGGCATTCAACTAGAAACCCTGCTAAACAGCAAAAATGAATTATTTAATTCTGGCAGCATAAGCAAATTCTGGGAATATAAGAAAGGGGTGGTTAACTCTGCCCAGAGGCCAAGAACATCTCGGCAACAGAAGTGACCCTTCTGGGGGCTTGAGGAAGAAGAGGAGGATTTGCTGAGGGCACCAGATGGGGAGAAGTCCAAGCACAAAGGACAGAGAGAAAGAAAGAAGCAGCCAGGCCAGGGACGAGGCTGAGAGGGAGAAGAGGAGACAGGCTTGTCCCCCTGCAGGCTGCCCTGGCCCCAGTGCAGTTCTGTGCTGACTGATGTGCATCTAGAAGCAGCTGTAGACACGGGGAGAGGACGAGATAAGATACAGCTTTGGAGAGAAGTGGAAAACATTAGCTACAAGGCATGCTGACTCTAAAATCTCTACCATGCCATTTTAAAAAAGTGTTTGTGAATTTAACATAGTTTAATTGGCACTGTACTACAGTGATGAGTTTTCATGGAATAGGTATTTTCTAAAATGAATTTCATTAAATTGGTATAATTCCTTGGTAATTATAGCAAGGTTGCAGAATACAAGGTTAATAAAAGTCAATTGCTTTCCTCTATCCTAGCAATGAACAAGTAGAATTTGAAATTTAAAATACATCACCATTTGCATTAACAACCTCACAAAAGAAATATTTAGGTATAAACTTAACAAAATTTGTACATAAACTACATGAGGAAAACTGTAAAACTCTGATGGAAGACATCAAAGACCCAAAGAAACATATAGTCCATGTTCATGGATAGGAAGAGTCAATATTGTGAAGATGTCATTTCTTCTTACCTCAACATTATAGAGGCAATACATGATAAACACAAAGTTAACATCATGCCAAACACAGAGAAAAAATTAAAGCATTTCCTCTAAAATCAGGAATAAAATAAGGATGCACATTATCACTACCCTTATTCAAATATTAACTAGAGCAATTCAGCAAGAAAATGAAATTAAAGGGATGCAAATAAAAAAAGAAGAACTGAAATTATCTTTGTTTGCAGATTACATGATTCTATACTTAGGATACCTTCCCCTCCTCCCAAAAAAAGAAGAAAAAAGCTCAACCAGAAGACTTCTAGAGCTAATACACAAACTCAGTAAAAGTAACCAGGTACAAAACCAACTTACAAAAATCAATAGCTTTTCTATACACCAACCACAACTCCACTGAAAAAGAAATCTGGAAAACAATTCCATTCATGATAGCCTAAAAAAATACTTAGTAATAAATCTAACCAAGGAGGTAAAAGACCTCTACAGTAAAAATTATAGAACACTGAAGAAAGAAATTGAAAAAGACCTCAGAAGATGAAAAGCTCTCTCAAGTTCTTGGATAGGCAGAATCAATATTGTCAAAATGGCCATACTAGTCGGGTATGGTGGTGCACGCCTGTAATCCGAGTACTTAGGAGGCTAAGACAGAAGGATCACAGGTTTGAGGACAGTCTCAGCAACTTAGCGAGACTGTTTCAAAATAAAAAAATAAAACAGGCCAGGTGTGGTGGCGCACGCTTGCAATCCCAGTACTTCGGAGGCTTAGACCGGAGGATCCAGGTTCACGGCCAGCCTCAGCTACTTAGTGAGGCCCTCTGCAACCTTAGTGAGACCCTGTTTCAAAAATAAAGGAATAAAAAATAGGGCTGGGGTGAAGCCCGGAGGCAGAATGCCCTTGGGTTCAATCCCCGGTACTGCCAAAAAAATAAAATAAAACAGGGCTGGGGGTGTAGTTCAGAGGCAGAATGCTCCTGGGTTCAATCCCCTGTAACCCCCCACATGGCCATACTACCAAAGCATCTACAGATTCAATACAATCTCTATTGTATTGAATATAGTGTCATTCTTCAGAGCTAGAAAAAAGTCCTAAAATTCATATTGAAGAACAAAAGACCCAGAATAGCCAAAGCAATCATGAACAGTAAGAACAATGCAGGAGGCATCAAAATACCTGATTTCAAATTACACTACAGAGTTATAGTAACAAAACAGCATGCTACTGGCACAAAAGCAGACAAATAGACCAATGGAATAGAATAGAAGATACAGAGACAAGTCCTCACAGTTACAGCCAGTTGATGTTTGACAAAGGTGCCAACAACATACGTTGGAGAAAAGACAGCCTTTTCAACAAATGGTGTTGGGGAAGAATGAATGTAGAAGAATGAAATTAGACCACTATCACCCTGCACAAAAGTCAACTAAAGATGGATCAAAGACCTAGAAATTAAGCCAGAAATGTTACAATTACTAGAAGAAAACATAGGTAAAATACAGGCACTGGTAGAGACTTCCTCAACAAGACCCCTAAAGCTCAGGAAATAAAATCGAGAATCAATAAATAGGATACCATCAAATTAAAAAGCTTCTGTGCAGCAAAGGATACAATGAAGAGTCTGAAGAGAGAGCCTACAGATTGGGAGAAAATCTTTGCCAGCTACTCCTCGGACAGAGGACCAATATCTAGAATATATAAAGAACTCAAAATACTTAACACCAAAAGAGCAAATAATCCAAGTAAAAATGGGCAATAAAACTGGATAGATACTTCTCAAAAGAAGAAATACAAATGGTCAACAAATATATTTAAAAATGGTCAACATCATTAGCAATCAGAAATATAAATCAAAACTACTTTGAGATTCCAACTAATCCTAATTAGAATGGCAATCCTCAAGAATACAAACAATAATAAATGATGACAAGGATGTGGGGAAATAGGAACTCAGATACACTGTTGGTGAGATTGTAAATTAATATAACCACTATGGTATCAAAATGGAGGTTCCTGAAAAGACTAGGAATAGAACCACCGTATGACTCAGCCATACCACTACTTGGTATCTTTCCAAAAGAATTAAAGTGAGAACACTACAGTGATACATGCATACCCATGTTTATAGCAGCACAATTCACAATAGCCAAATTATGGAACCAACCTAGGGGTTTATCAACAGATGAATGGATAATGAAATGCGGTATGTACACATAATGGAATTTTACTCAGCCAAAAAGAAGAACAAAATTATGAAATTTGCAGGAAAATGGACTGAACTAGAGAATATTATGCTGAGATCAGCCAGTCTCAGAAAGTCAAAGGTTATGTGTCTTCTCTATGTGGAAGCTAGAATGAAAATAGGAAACAGAAGGAACATTAGTCAGCTGGGCATGGTGGCACCTGTAATTCCAGTACTTGGGAGGCTGAGACAGCAGGATCGCAGGTTCAAGACCAGTCTCAGCAACTAAGCAAGATCCTGTTTCAAAACAAAACAAAAAATTAATACATAAAAAGGGCTGGGGGTGGCTGGGCATAGTGGCGAATGCCTGTAATCCCAGTACTTGGGAGGCTGAAACAGGAGGATCGCAGGTTCAAGGACAGCCTCAGCAACTTAGACCCTGTTTTAAAATAAAAAATAAAATAGGGCCGGGGGTATTGCTCAGAGGCAGAACGTCTCTGGGTTCAATTCCCAGTAAAACACACACACACACACACACACACACACACACACACACACACACAAAGCTTGGGGTGTAGCTTGGAGGTAGATTCCTCAGGGTTCAATCCCCAGCAACACACATACACACAGGACTTCAATCAAATAAGAAGAAAAACCAGTAGAATAGTGGAAGGGGATTAGGAGATTGGTAGAGGGAGGTTGGGAGGGGAAAAACAAGAACTGAGGAAGGGAACAGTCACTACCAATCTCACTAACATGTATGGGGAGGGAGGAAGGAGAAGCAGGGTGGGAGACAGAGGAAAATTCACCAAGTGATGTGTGCGTGTATGTTTGTATCACTTTGAGTCTCACTATGATGTATAACTACAATGCACCAGTAAAACTATTAAAAAAAGATGTCAGTTCTTCCCAATGTGACCTATAGATTCAACACAATCCCAGCAAGTTATTTTGTGGATATTAACAAATTGATTACAAAGTTTTAATGGAGAATAAAAAGGGCCAGAATAGCCAACACAACACTGCAGAAGAACAAAGAAGACTGACATTACACAACTTCAAAAGTGACTGTAAAGCTACGCTAATCAACACAGTGTGGTAATGGTGGAAGAACAGATCAACAGAAGAAATGGACCATCCAAAAATTAACACGCACATGCTCACTAGGAAAGGCATATGATTTTGAACAAGCATGCTGAAAAACATAAATCCCAACCTCAAGTCACCACCCACCCTCCCTTCAAAACAAACATGGGAAAAATAAAAATAAAATCTGAAATGGATCACTGACCTAACTGAAAAAGCTTAAGCTACAAAACTTTCAGAAGAACATGTAGTAGGCAACTTTTGCAACCTTGACTTAAACAAAAATTTCTTAAATGTGACACAAAAATAACCATAAAAGAAAAATGATTATATCAAACATAATCAAAATTAAAATTACTCTTCAAAATATATCATTAAAAATGCAAAAGCAAATCTGGGCATGGTGGCGCACGCTTGTAATCCAGTACTTGGGAGGCTGAGACTGGAGGATCGGGGTTCGTGGCCAGCCTCAGCTACTTAGTGAGGCCCTCCACAACTTAGCGAGACCCTGTTTCAAAATAAAGAATAAAAAATAGGGCTGGGGGCGTAGCTCGGAGGTAGAATGCCCTGGGTTCAATCCCCAGTACCACAAAAAAAAAAAATGCAAAGGAAAGCCAGTGTGGGAGAAAATATTTGCAATATATATCTCTGACAAAGAACTTGCACCCAGAATATTGAACAAATTCTAATAACTCAATAAGAAGCCAACCCCATCCTAAAAATTAGGAAATGACTTAGAACAGATACTTCACAAGAGAAGACAAATAATAACCACACAAAAAGGTGTGCAACACCAGTATTCACTGAAGAAATGGAAATTAAAATCACAACTGAGTGTGGTGGCTCATGCCTGTAATCCCAGTACTTGGCTGAGACAGGAGGATAGTAGGTTTCAAGACCAGCTTCAGCAATTTAGCAAGACCCTCAGCAACTCAGTGAGAACTTGTTTCAAAATAAAAGCCGAGTGTGGTGGCGCACGCTTGTAATCCCAGTACTTGGGAGGCTGAGACCTGAGGATCACAAGTTCGCAGCCAGCCTCAGCTACTTAGTGAGGCCCTCCGCAACTTAGTGAGACCCTGTTTCAAAATAAAGAACAAAAAATAGGGCTGGGGGTGTAGCTCAGAGGTAGAATGCCCCTGGGCTCAATCCCCGGTACCGCAAAATAAAATAAAAATAAATAAATAAAAGATAAAATGGCTGGGAATGTAGCTCAGAGTACAGTGTGCCTGGGTTCCTTCCATCCTCAGAACCAAAAAAACCAAACACATACACACACACACACACACACACACACACACACACACACACGAGACACTGCCACCCAGTATTTTCATTCAAACATTAAAACTCTAAGACTGCCAGTACAAAGAGCTGGGCGGAGTTTGGAACAACGCAGACCCTCACTCACTGCTGGCAGAAATACAAAATGGTAGCCGGGCATGGTCGCGCACGCTTGTAATCCCAGTACTTGGGAGGCCGAGACCGGAGGATCCGGGTTCGTGGCCAGCCTCAGCTACTTAGTGAGGCCCTCCGCAACTTCATAAGACCCGGTTTCAAAATAAAGTATAAAAAAAAAATTGGGCCGGTGGTGTAGCTTGGAGGTAAAATGCCCCTGGGTTCAATCTCCGGTACTGCAAAACAAAACAAAACAAAACAAAAACAAACAACCCGGGCGTGGTGGTGCACACTTGTAATCCCAGAATTTGGGAGGCTGAAACAGGAGGATTGCAAGTTCGCAGTCAGCCTCAGCTACTTAGTGAGGCCCTCCGCAACTTAGTGAGACCCTGTTTCCAAATTAAGAATAAAAAATGGGGCTGGGGGTATGGCTCGGAGGTAGAATACTTGCTTAGTTGTGCGAGGCCCTGGGTTCAATCTCCAGAACCATAAAAATTAACAGTAAAATATATATATATATATATATATATATATATATATATATATATATAACACAGAGAAAGCTTGGCAAAAGATATGAACAGCCAGTTCACCTAAAAGTTCAAACCAGTGGCTCTCAGTGTAAAAAGATGCTCAGCTTCATGCATAAAGAGACACTTAAAAGAAACCACTAATCTGACAGAGAGAATGGTGCCTCTCAGAGTCCAGACACTTCCCAACCATGAAGGCAGGGGTCGGGCTGAGGGTGTCCTAGGTGCTGGCAGGAGGGAGCCTGTGCCAAGTATTGGGACCTCTGTGAGGCCGCGACATCCGCCAGCTGAGTCATTTATCCAGCACCCTTTGTCCCAGCAATTCCAACTCCATGACGGTGACAGCTACAAGGCCCTCACTGTGACACTGTACAACAGCAGAGGAGAAGCCGCCCAAGCCAATCAGCACGCATCAATGAAGCCACACACGGAGGGAGTGATCCCAACTCCATGACAGTGACAGCTACGAGGCCCTCGCTGTGACACTGCACAACAGCGGAGGAGAAGCCGCCCAAGCAATCAGCACACATCAATGAAGCCACACAGGGAGGGAGCAGCACTTACCAAGGAGGCGACTCTGTGGTGACCTGCAAGTGCGATCCATACCACATCAAATGAGGCACTAATGTAGAGACAGCACACGTAGTGTGCAACCACGTGTGACAACAAAGGGGCCATGCCACCTGTGAAAAGCTGCTCTCTGGAGGCTAGGGAAGGGCCTCCCAGACTTGGGAGGGCGAGACAGGAGGACCACAGGTTTGAGGCTAGTGTTGAAATCCCAGTGAGACCCTGTTTCAAAATAAAAAGGGCTGGAGGAGCAACTCAGTGGTAGAGCACCCCGGGTTCAATCCCTGGTACCACAAAAAAAAAAAAAAAAAAACAAAAGGACCTCAGTAATCCTTCCCTAAGACTGGGGCTCACACAACACAAATCCATTCTTACGGTTCTGAAGGCCAGCAGGCCTCTGTCGGGTGTCATGGGGTGGGTCCCCGAAGGATCTGGGGACAGCTCATTGCCTCCTCCAGCTCCAGTGGCCCCAGTGTCCTTGGCATGTCTCTGCATCACTCCCATCTCTGCCCCTGTCTTCACTGGGCCTCCTCGGAGGGTCTCTCACAAGGACACCTGCCACTGTTCCTAAACCCAGGACAATCTCCTCACCTCCAGATCCTTCATAAGCATGCCCACACAAAGACCTTTTTCCCAAATAAGGTCACCCCTATGGGCATGGGAGCTGAGACCCAGACACAGCTGGGGGTCCCACCCAGCCACTCTCAGACTCCCTGCCCCGCTGAGCATACCCGTGCCCCCCCCACAGCCACAGAAGGGTCCTTCTCAAGAGGTCACTGGAGCATGCCGTTTCCTCCCCAATCCCTCCAAGGGCGCACCACACCACTCCATCAACCAGGACACCGCCTGGGGTCCCAGGACTGGGATCCTTGCTGAGTCTCCTGCTCTGGGCCAGCCACGCAGGCCTCCTGGCCATCTTCTCAGAGCTGTTTTTTCTGGTGCGCACAGCCCAGAGGTTTCTACTCCAATGTCTCCTTCCTGGAAAGGCTCTCCCGGCCTGGGAACCACGGCATTCCTGCACTAGTACAGGGCCAGGCTGCCACCCATCTGGTGCCCGGCCTTGTAAACGGACATCCTGGCTCCTTCCCTGTGCACTGCTTCTGTCTTCCAGCCATACCTGCAGCACTGCTCAGTGGTGCAGACCGTTGGACTCACAAGCCTGAGCCAGGTGCACCTGTTTTCTCCTGTCGCCTGCCTGACCTGCTTGATGGCCTTACAGCTGCCTGATGCATCTCTTGTGGGTCTCTGCCCACCACATGAGCTTGGGGAGCACTGGGCACCTTGGCATGCTCTGCTCACTGCTGATTTCCAGGGTCCATAACAGCACCCAGAACCCAGCAGGCGCCCGCCGTCTGTGCTTGCTGACGGAGGTGGTGACTGCCTCTGAGGACGCTCCAGCCAGGGACAGGGTGAGACACATTTTCTTTTTTTTGCGGTACTGGGGATTGAACCCAGGGGCGTTCTACCTCCGCGCTACACCCCCGGCCCTATATTTTATACTTTATTTTGAAACCGGGTCTCATGAAGTTGCAGAGGGCCTCACTAGGTGGAGAGAGAGAGAGAGAGAGACAGGGAGGGAGGGAGGGAGGGAGGACGAGCGAGAGCTGAGGCTGGCCGTGAACCCGGATCCTCCGGTTTCTGCCTCCCAAAGTACTGGGATTACAAGCGTGCGCCACCACGCCCGGCCCGAGTGAGACACACTTTCACTCTCTGCCCTTTTCAAATGATTCCTTTAGATTGTATACCTGTATTACTCACTAAGAACATAATTCTTTTAAAATATGTGAAGATAGCCGGACACGGTGGCGCATGCCTGTAACCCCAGTACTTTGGAGGCTAAGACAGAAGGATCGCAGGTTCATGGCCAGCCTCAGCAACTTAGCCAGATCCTGTTTCAAATTAAAAGGGCTGGGGGTATAGCTCAGAGGTAGAATGTCCCTGGGTTCAATCTCTAGTACCAAAATATGAAGAGAAAATTTTGCAAGTGAAAATAAAAAGCAAAAGTCACAGAAAGAAGAAGATGCAATCAAAGCACACTACTTGATTCTGCAGAAAATAACTTTCTTAAAGCCAGGCATAGTGGCACACACCTGTAATCCCAGTACTTGGGAGGCTGAGATAGGAAGATCATAGGTTTGAAGCCAGTCTCAGCAATTTAATGAGGCCCTCTGCAACTTAGTGAGACCCTATTTCAAAATAAAAAATAAAATAGAGCTGGAGGTATAGATCAGAGGCATAATGTCCCTGGGTAAAATCCCCAGTACCATAAAACAAAGAACTTTCTTTGATATTTACAAAATCAGCATTATTAAGTAAAATAAAAAGCAAAGAGTCATTACTCATAAAACCAGACATCCCAATCTGGCTGGACTAGAAGATGGGGAAAGTGCAGAGTGCTGTAAAAGAATTCAATGTTCATCTAGTACTCAGCAACAAAGCAGATTATGACTAAAATGGAAATCTTGAAAAAGCAGAACAATCACATCACATAGCAGGAGGAGGCAGTTCCAGGAAAAGTTCATGTGGGGACAGGTTCCTCTTTTCTGTTGTTCTTTTTTGAGCTGGGGATTGGCTTAACAACAAACCTCCTGGTGCTGCTCAAGTTCTTAGCCACCTGCTAAGTTTGAGTAGGAAGCAAACAGAAGGCAGGCTCCACTGTCTTGAGGGCTCAGTCAGCCGACCCCCCATCCAGAAGGCAGAGAGCAGACAGCACCGAAGCACCTCTGTCTTAGCAGTCCTTCAGGACAGCGACTCCTGACCTCTGAAGGGGAAATGTGTGGCCACTCCCAGGCGCCACTAACTCAGTACTGCCACCTCCTGCCAAAGGCTGGGATGCACAGTCCCCAGGATCTAAACTGGGAACAGGGAGCAGCATCAGGGCCGGCATTGCTGCGGGCTCCCCTGGGCAGGACCTTCTGACCTCCATGTGAACGCCCTCTCCCTCGCTCATGTCCCCGCACATGTGATTCTCCTACTTCCTCGAGAGCTCCTGCCTGTCCACCTGAACGAGAGGGTCCAGCAGTCTAGGCCTGCCCTCTGCCCTCACTTTCCTGTCAGAGCCAGACAGCGCACCAAATCCTTCACAACTGGGTTTCCAATGGCTGGTTTGCTGATGAAACACTGATTAGAGGTTGACCTAAAGGAGGCCTAAAACCCCTTCCTCAGTTTTATAAACTCAGGTTTTTAAAGTGTGTGTGTGTGTGTGTGTGTGTGTGTGTGTGTGCGCGCGCGCGCGCACGCGCGCGCGCTGGGGATTGAACCCAGGAGCATTCTAACTCCAAACTACTCCCCAGACCAATTTTATTTTTTATTTGGAAACAGGGTCTCTCTAAGTTGCTGAGCATCTCAGTAAGTTGCTGAGGCTGGCTGGGAATCTGTGATCCTCCTGTCTCAGCCTCCTAAGTACTGTTGATTACAGGCATGCACCACCATGCCCAGCTTCAGATCTTTTAGAATGAAGGACATATTAATCTCCTCTCACCAAAAACTGTCAGAAACAGAAATTTCATCTAAGGCTTTTATTGTTTTAACACAAGTATACCAGTTACCAAGTCACCTCTGACTCCTAAAACGTGGACCAAGAACTGTAACTTAACTACAAATCCTAAATATACAAAACTGAAGTTAGTTTTACCAACATTGGGTATTGTCCCTCATGGGAAAAAAGAATCAGAAAACAGCACATGGTTTTTAAAACACACACACATACACACACCCATGGTAAACTGGCAGTCTGCTCTTTCCTGCATCCAGGTCCAACCCTGCCACAAGACAGGGTCGCTTCCTAGAACCTGGTGTCTGAGAACGGCCACTTACATTTACCTTAATACATTTAAAGCAAAACACAGCTTTTTCCAAACAAAATCTTCTTTCAGAATAACTTTTTCCAAAATATTTAATACAGTGATTTTCTGTTTCTAGAAAAGACTAGACTTCCCAATCCTTCCCAAACAAACAGAACACCACTCCCCACCCCCAAGAGAAGGCAGGATAGAGAAGCCCCTCAAGGTGCAGCAGGCCTGGCAGCGCTCAGACATAAAGCGGGCTGTAGGGGCCTTCGGTGGGCCTCCACTGCCCCCTAGGGGCTGAGCACCACGAGCTTGTGAAGCTGGTAGAGAAAGATATTCTTGCCTCGGCTGCCTTCCTGGTCAGTTGGCTCCATGAGCAGCTTTGGATCGACCTAACGCGGCAGACAAAATGACCAGTCAGACCCTGCAGTGTGGCTCGTCTAGACATAAAAAACTAAGATCATGTACATGCATACATAAACATGTAAGGCAGCAAAAGGTATGCTTTCTGTTTTTTTTTTTTTTGGACTGTGAACTGAACCCAGGGGAGTTCTACCTCTGAGTATACCCTCAGCCCTATTTCATTGTTGATTGATTAATTGTGGTACTGGGGATTGAACCCAGGGGCATTCTTCCTCTGAGCTACAATATCCAAAGCCCTATTTTAGCTTTTATTCCGATGTTTCACTAAGTTGCTGAGGCTGGCTGGGAACCTGCAATCCTCCTGTCTCAGCCTCCCCAAGTACTGGAATTACAGTCGTGTGCCACCACACCCAGCATGTTTTTCAAGACTAGTTACAGATGCTTCTCTACTCTCATACTACATATTTATAATTCATTCTTATTCTTATTTTGGGGGGTACTGGGGATTGAACCCAGAGGCATTCTACCTTCAAGTTATACCCCTAGCCCAATTTTATTTCTTATTTGGAAACAGGGTCTCACTTAAGTTGCAGAGGGCCTCACTAAGTTGCTGAGGCTGGCCGCAAACCTGCAATACTCCTGTCTCAGCCTCCCAACTACTGGGATTACAAATGTGCACCACCACACCTGGCTCTATAATTAATTTTTAGATGGGAGTTTAATCACAGGCAACCTTCTGAAATACACCAACCTCAAAATGAAGCTGCATTCAAACTAATCCCTGCTTCTGCATTAACTTCACACCCTGACAGAATTGACAGGTACGGTGGCTACTTGCAAAGCTGTGTGCAACAACAGATCTGCTCTAGTGACCGCCCTGAGGGCTCTTTAGAGGGAAGCCACTTAGGGGCAGTGCACAGACTAAAGTTCTGCAGTTGGAGGACCTTGGACTCTGGATGGAAACAATATCCAGGGAACAGTCTCACCTAAATGCCAAAGAGATAAGGAACTATTGCCCCAACTGGCCTTTTTTTTTTTGGTATTGGGGATTGAACTCAGGGGCATTCTACCTCCAAGCTACATTCCCAGCCCTTTTTTATGTTTTATTCTGAAAACAGGGTCTCACAAGGTTGCTGAGGCTGGCCTTGAACCTGTGATCCTCCTGTCTCAGTTTCACAAGTACTGGGATGTGCCACTGTACCTGGCTCCAGCTGGCTTATTTATAAAGATATTCCTGGCTCTAGAATTAAAGCTTAAAATTCCTCCCTGCAGTCCTTTCCCGGAAACCATATCTTATTCAATTTTCTAAGACTTCCAGAGAGGAAATGTCGAGAGGCCCCAAGATGGGCCCTGCCCTGCTCCTCAACTGAACTGTGCCCCATCTTCCTACGCTGATGTGCTGACCTTCAGTGCGGTGGTGTTTGGGAGGTGACTAGGGTTAGATGACTAGAAGGTGGAGGGGGAGCTCCATGATGGAGTCAGTGTCCTTGTGTAAGAAAAGACCCTAACAACTTAGCGGGAGTCTCAGTAACTTTGAGAGACCCTGTGTCAGAGTGAAAAAAGGACTGGGTATACGTATAGCTCAGAGGTAGACCACCCCGGGTTCAATCCCCAGTACCAAAAAAGAAAGAAAGGAGTCCTGAGCATGCTCACCTGCCTGCCTGCTCCTCTCTCTCTCTCTCTCTCTCCCTCTCCCTCTCGCAGCCCCTCTCTCTGCATAGCCAGGAAGGCAGCCCTCAGCAGCTCTGACATCCAGCCTCAGAATTGTGAGGTGCGGAGTACTGTTGCTACGGCACCCCTCTGCTTTGTTTCAGCAGCCAGCAAAGACAACAATGTAACCCAACCTGAATAAGCAGGTGAAATGACAGGAATGGCAAGCAGTGTGTTTCAACACAAGACTGAGCTGAAGTGGCCCAGTCCAGTGCTCGCACCTGTTTTTGCCAAACTAACAGAACAATGACCTGGATAGAGTCTGTCATTTACCTAGGCGCTGCACAGAGGGTGCCACCTGGACACACCCTCTACTCCAAGGTGTGGCCATGGACCGCCACCCCGCCCACCCAGCCTCAAGGCTCCACTCGGGCGCCCTCTGCCGCCTAGAGCACGACCGCGAAGGTGGCCCATCCCCAGCCTGCTTCTCACCCACCTGGTTCCACTCATAGGGCTTTTCATGCCACTTAGGAACAATCTTCTCTCTAGGCTTCAAATGACAGACCAAACTAAAATTTAAAAAAGACAATCAAGGTGTGTTAATTATACATTAATAATTTTAAACGCTAATGTGATTTTTAAATAATTTAAATTCTATATTATATTTCCCTCAGAATTAGAATACAATAGGTTTTTTTGGGGGTGCTGGGGATTGAACTCAGGGTTTTTAAATCTGAGCTACACCACCAGCCCTTTTTGTTTTATATTTTGACACAGGGTCTTGCTAGGTTGCTTATCGAGTCTCACTATTGCTGAGGCTGGTCTCGAAATGGTAATCGTTCTGTCTCAGCCTCCCAAGTACTGGGATTATAGGCACACCACCATGTCGGGCTACAACAGGTTTTTAAAAGGTAAAAAAGTTACACAGAGAATATGGTAAGGGAGTATGTTCATTTATAGCATCTTTAAAAACAAAAAGAAATGGAGTACAGCAGACTGGGTAAGCTGTTATAAACATTAAAAATCAGGAAAAAGCAGGGCGTAGTGGCGCACACTTGTAATCCCAGTACTTGGAAGGCTGAGACAGGAGGATTGCAGGTTTGTGGCCAGCCTCAGCTACTTAGGCCCTCCGCAACTTAGTGAGACCCTGTTTCAAAATAAAGAATAAAAAATAGGGCTGGGGGTGTAGCTCGGAGGTAGAATGTCCCTGGGTTCAATCCCCAGTACTGAAAAAAAAAATCAGGAAACATGAAACATGCAAAGACAGGAACATGTGGCCCTGCTTAGGGGGAGGAAAAAACCAGTCAACAAAGGCTGACTGAGTGGGCCCAGGTGAAGATTTAGCACACAAAGACTTCAAAGCATCCTTCCATGTGCAGAGAATTAAAGCAAACCATGTTTAAAGAATTAAAGGAAAATATGATGGCAATGACTCAAAGATAATCTCAATAAAAATTTAAAACTATATAAAAATATAAATTCTAGAATAAAAAAGTACAATAACTGAAACAGAAAATTCCCAGATGACATACTAAAGAATCAGTAAACTTAAAGATAGATCAATAGAAATTATCCAATCTGAAAAACAGAAATGAAAAAGACTGAAGAAAAATGACCAGAGCCTCAGTGACCAAGGTAACATTGTATGAATATAGGTCAGTGTTAGTAAACTTTGTGCAAGGTAAGTACAGTATGTCTGCGACAGGGCACAGAAAACACTTAAAGGAAATAGACAAAGATATGAAATGCAAACAGTAACCAGGGAGAGCCAGAGTAGCGACATTAAGAATTGGAGAGCCCAGTGTGGTGGTCCACTCTTATAATCCCAGTACTTGGGAGGCTAAGACAGAAGGATCACAGGTTTGCAGCCAGCATTGGCAATTTAGCAATACCCTGCTTCAAAATAAATAAGTAAAACAGGGCTAGGGGTGTAGCTCAGATGTAGAATGTCCCTGGGTTCAATCCCCAATACCACACACACACACATACACACACACACACACACACATACACTTGGACGAGCCAGGCACTGTGGTGTACACCTGAAATCCTAGTACTTGGGAGGCTGAAATAAGAGAATTGCAGGTTCAAGGCCAATCTTGGCAACTTAGCAAGACCCTCTACAACTTCACGAGACCCTATTTCAGTAAGGGGGGCACTGGGGAGTGAACCCAGGGGCATTCTACCTCTGAGCTACACCCTAAGCCCTTTTTATTTTTTAATTTTGAAACAGGATTTCGCTGAGTTGCTGTCAGCAACTTGCGAGACCCTATTTCAAAAACTTTAAAAAAGGGCTGGGATTATAGCTCAGAGGGATTGAACCCCAGGGCATTCTACCTCTGAGCTACACCCCCAGCCCTATTCCTGTTAGGAAATCCTAAAGAATCTACAAAAGCTACTAAAACTAATAAACCAGTTCAACAGGTTCACAGGATAAAAGATCAACATATAAAGCCAGGCATGGTGGCCCACGCCTGTAATCCTAGTACTTGGGAAGCTGAGACAGGAGGGTCACAGATTTGAGACCAGCCTCAACAACTTAGCGAGACCCTTAGTAACATGGTGAGACCCTGCTTCCAAAGAAAAACAAAATAGGGCTGGGGATGTATTTCAAAGATAGAATTCTCCTGGGTTCCATTCTCTAAGTGCCACCAAAAAAAAAAAAATCAACATATAGAAGTCGATATATACAAAATTTCTAGAAATGAATAATTCAAAACTGAAATTGAGAAAACAATTTTATTCACAATAGCATCTAAAGGACTAAAATATTTATAAATAATTTCACAAAAGTACAAGACCTGCACACTGAAAACTATAAAGCAGTGTTAAGAGAAATATAAGAATATTCTAATAAATAGACTTCCTTCCTCGTGAATTGGATGACTTTTTTGTACTGGGGATGAACCCAGGGACATTCGACTTCTGAGCTAAACCCCCATCCCCATTTTATTTACTATTTTGAAACAGGGTCACATTAAATTGCCCAGGCTGGCCTTAAACTTGTGATCCTCCTGTCTCAGCCTCCCAAGTACTGGGATTACAGGCATTCGCCACCACAGCTGGCTCCTGGATGACTCAATATTAAGATGGCAATTCTCCCCAAATTCACCTATAGATTCAACACAACCCTATCACAATTCCAGGAGGGTTTTCTGTACAAATTGACATGCTAATCTTGAAAATGATATGAGAAGAAAAGGACCCACAAGAATAAAAACAACTGTGAAGGAGAAAAGTCAGAAGATTACTGCTGCCCGGTTTCAGGACTTCCATACAGCCCCGGCAAGCGAGATAGCACAGAACCAGTGCGATGGCAGACATGGGCCAACAGAACGCCACCAGTAAGTCCAGAAATACATCCTTCACTTACAGCCAACTGACCTTTGTCCAGCAATTCAATGGAGAAAGGAAGCTGCTCAGCAAACGATGCTGTAATAGCTAGATATTTATATACAAGAGCATGACCCTTAGACTCCAACAGTGCATACCACACACCAAAATCATCTCAAAATGGCCCAAGACCTACACAAAACAAGTAAATATAAGAAAACCGAAACATTTTGTGACCTTGGATTTTGCAAGGATTTTTAAGATATAACACTAAAAGCAAAATCAATTTGAATAAAAGACAAAAGTAGATTTCATCAAAATGAAAAACTATGTTCTGTGGAACATGATTAAAATGAAAAGACAGCAGGGTGTGGTGATGCACGTCAGTAATCCCAGTACTTGGGAAACTGAGATGAGGATCACAGGTTCAAGACCAACCTCAGCAAGAGTGAGACTCTCAGCAACCTAACAAGACCCTATTTCAAAATAAAAAATAAGACAGGTGTGTGTGTGGGGGGGTGTAACTCAGAGGTAGAATGCCTCTGGGTTCATCCCCAGTACCAAAAACAAAAAAGAAAAGATAAACTATACAATGGGAAAACTATCTGCAAATTACTTATCTGATAAGGGAGTGATATCTAGAATTTAAGGAATTTATAAAAATAATGAGAAGACAAACATTTTTAAATGGGTAAAATATTTTAAGAGACATTTCATCAAAAAGATAAATGACTAGCTATACAAAAAGATGCTCTACATCATTAGTCATTAAATAAATGCAAATTCAAACCACAATGATTGAGGTAGTACCATATACCACTAGACTGACTACAATAGAAAACAAAGTACTAAGAACAAAGTACTAGTGAGGATGTGGAGAAATTACACATCCTGGTGGGGACGAGAGAGCCAGCACTGGTGGGAATGTAATGCGGTGCAGCTACTTTGGAAACAGTTTGGTCATTTCTTAAAAAATTTACATAAACCTAATATAACCTACAAATTCCACTCAGGGCTATTCTTAGTAGCTTTATTCATTATGGCCAAACGCTGGGCAATTCAAATATTTTATCAAATGATGATGGGATAAACAAAATGTGACATACAAAAACAGTGGCGTATTACTTAGTAAAAAGGAACAAACCTATTCAGGCATGGTGGCACATGCCTGTAATCCCAGTACTTGGGAGGCTGAGACAGAAGGATCGCAGGTTCAAGACCAGCCTCAGCAACTTAGCGAGGTCATTTCAAAATAAAAAATAAAGCCTGGTGTGGTGGCCCACACCTGTAATCCTAAGTACTTGGGAGGCTGAGACAGGAGGATCACAGGTTCACAGCCAGCCTCAGCAACTTAGTGAGGCCCTCTGCAATTTAGTGAGACCCTGTTTCAAAATTTAAAAATTTAATAATAAAATAGGGCTGGGGGTGTGCTCAGAGGTAGAATGCCCCGGGTTCGATCCCAGCACCACAAAAACAAAAAACAAAACAAAAAGGAACAAACGTGTTACAACATGAATGAACCTTGAAAATACTAAGGTACGTAAAAGAAGCCTTATTTTAAAAGAAAAATTATCCCATGTATATAAAAATGTCAGAGAAAGCAAACCTACAGATACAGAAAAGCAACTGTGGCTGCCAGGATTCATTGCAAAGGGACAAAATGAACTCGGGTGTTTACAAACAGCTTTATTGAGGTATGATTTACATACCATAAAATTCTTCAATTTTAAGTACAAAATTCATCAGTTTCAGTAAATTTATAGTTGTACAAATATCACAATTTGTTTTAAAGTATCTGTTGAGCCAG
Organism: Glis glis; assembly: GCA_004027185.1. Taxonomy (NCBI): domain Eukaryota; kingdom Metazoa; phylum Chordata; class Mammalia; order Rodentia; family Gliridae; genus Glis; species Glis glis. The sequence continues at coordinate 16,559 of PVJS01011465.1, read as the reverse complement.
CAGCATCTGTGACCAATCCTCAGGAGCCGAGTCTGAACCCCCCTGCCCACTGTGTCGTGGTCTCAGAGTGGTCACAGAAAACCCTGCAGCCAAACTCTGGCCGGCACAGGGCTTCCCTCACACCAAGAAGGGACGGGCAGAGTCAGCTGCAAGGACGGGCACTGGTCCCTTGGCCCGCACCCACCATTGCTCTGGTGCTGTTGCAGGAGCTCCCTCCCTGCCCCCCCCACACACAGCATGGGGTTGGCCAGGCACAACACAGGCTGTGAGCACTCAGGGTCCCTCCTAGAGGAGGCATGCCAGGCCCTTTCTCAGGGGATAAGAGGGGTCAACAGATCATATGCACAGACTGCTTCCCCACCAACCCACCTGTCTCTGGCCCAACACATCAGGATACAGTTCCCTTGTTGGGGCTGGGGTGACAGTGGCTATAAGGAAGCCGAAGGAGCATCAGTCACTCATACTGTTGTGACTCACCTAGATGCTGGCCCCAGGGCCTTGTACCTGTGCACTTTATGCATGTTACACTTCAATATGAACTTCACAAAAAAACTTTTGCAAAAGAAAGTGAAAAAAGAAAACCAAAATCAACCTTTCCCACAATTGCTAAGACAGCTTTCTAGACTCAATACCTTTTTGGAAGTGTTAAACTAAGAAAAGCTACCCCAAGTATCTGGGGAAAAGAAGAGAGTCACCATGACACCAGAGGCCACCTGCTCTTACACAGACAGCTCCCACCCAGCCAGCACAGGACTGCGGGGCAGGACAGACTGCCCCTCCACTAGAAACCTGGCCCGAGATGGCTATAGCAGGTGTGGGGCGCCTTCTGTCTCTCTTCCCAGCCACTCTAACTATTCTCGGACTCCCCCAGGCCCCTAAGGCTGAGTTCAGCTCACGGGCTGCAACAATGGGTGCCTTTGACCTCTGTGTTCTGGATGGGTTTGGCCCATGGAGAGTCCGAGAAAAGGTGAGAGGTGCAAGGAAGCTCCGGCCAGGTAGACTTGTCAGCCCCTAGGCCCCAGGCCCCAGGCCCCACTCCCCACCTTGGGCCTACAGTGCCCACTGGTGACCGAGCTACAGCAGTACCCACTGAGGTCCCCACACCCTGCCCTGCTGAACAAAATGACCCCTGTACCACGCTCTCCCTGAGTTGACCCAGGCAGGGTCTCCCTCTGCCCCGCCGGCACCTGACTGACACGGGGGTGGTGCCCACACTCCAATGTCTCCCAGGCTGCCTCAGCACTGGCATCCCGCTTCCAGTGACCAATGCGTCACATCTCCTGAATGATACACGGCATCCACAATCGAGGTCACTAGGAGAGCTGGCTGGGAGGGGAGAGCCCGCATCACTGCACAACCTACCCTAGAAGTTTCTGACGAGCACTGTCCTGCAACTGCATGATTCTTTCTGGCCCGAGATACTTGGATCCGTTTGGCCCATCACACACCAGCTTGTTGATAGCCGCTCTGAGGATATTGATCTGTAAACAGATGGTGACATAAATAGTCACACAGATCTGTATAGCTGAGTTTCACCCAAGTTAAATAATTCATCATAGCATTTAGAGTTACATTCCATGACTATCATCAGTATGGTTTCTGAGAGAACTATTAAAACAATGGAAATAACATCAATAATTGCTATCAAAATATAAGAAACAACAGCAAAAGGGAAAAAATGAATCATTTTTCAGACTTTTCAGTAGAAACACATTTCTTGCAGTCTCATGGTGGGGACAGAGCTGTGGTAGGCATCCTGCATCCTCGCTGGCCTCGTGAACGAGGCTCCTAAGGAAGCCTGAGGACTGCCCATCACGGCATCTAGGCCCTGCTTTGTTATCAGCCTTTATAACCACTTTTTTTGTGTGTGTGTTACTGGGGATTGAACCCAGGGGCTTCTACCCCCGAGCTACACCCCTATTTGGAAACAGGGTCTTGCTAAGTTGCTGAGAGTCTAAGTTGCTGAGGCTGACTTCTAACCTGCAATCCTCTTATCTCAGTCTCCCAAATACTGGGATTACAAGTGTGCACCACCATGCCCAGCTCACATATTGTGTTTCTGATGTGTATCTACAAACCCATGCCAAACTCAAATTCATATAGATTTCTCCTATATTTGCTTCCAGAATTTTGGGTTTTACATTTTACCATTAGGACTATGATCTAAAGAGCACTGCAAGCTCATAAGTCCCTTTATGTACAGTTAATATTTAACTGCACATACTTATGGGCAGTTAATATTTAACAACGAAGCCAACAAATCAAAATGTAAAGGAGCTGCCCAGCGCCTGCCCACAGAGAGCACTGTTGGTGACTTCTGGCTCCCTATGTCCCCACCCTCATGCAGCTGTGTCAACCTCACCTACTGATGGGACTTCTGAGAAGAAAAAGAGTCCACTGAGGGCTCTGGAGGAGTATTTCTCAAATTGTTCTTGGTGAAGGATCAGTTTTGTTTTTTACCACTTTGTAAAATGCAAAAAAATGAATTACTAGAACAATGAAATATAAAGACAAAAACATAAAATATAAGTGCCCATTTTCATTATTAGATTCAAAAGACACACAACTGGCTTGTTCATTGCTTCTTAAGTGTCTAAAAGCCCCGCCTGGCCTGCACCTGCCACAGCCCAGCAGTGTGATGTGGTGGTGAGCCCACAGTGAGCTGCTGGCCCTGGAGTCCCTGTGCACCAGCCCTGGGCTCCTCGGGGCCAGCTGGCATGGGCCAGGGAGTAGCAGGCCTTGTTTTCTCAGTCCTCCTCCAAGGAGGACTGCCCAGAAAAGCTTCCTGTGCCAGGAGATACCAAACAAAAGAGTGCCAGCACTCGGGCAGCGAGGTCTCACAGAAGAGAGTGGAGCAGGCCTGTTAAGAAGCACTCCTGCACCGGCAGCACGGAGGGTGCCGGGAGAGCAAGTCCTCAGTGACCAGGCACATACACACATCTTCACACAGTGCCAAGGCAGATGTCACATGAGTGCAACACAAAAGGAGACATGTCGCGCTCACCTCGACCATATCCTCCACGTCGAACTGAACATCAAACGCCAGCTCAATGTCATGCTCTGGCAGTATGGGGGCCTCCGTGGTTGGATTCCAGCCCAGGCCACAGAGGACACCAGTGTAGCATTTTCCATTTCGATCAACCCTGCATAAAGTGTTTGAAAGGAGTTAATTATTTCACAATTGTTAAACCACCACTTTAATATCCAAGAATTGGCCAATAAAATCATTATAAATTCTGCCAGTACTAGTATAGCAACTAATTTCATTTGTGCATTTATTCTGGTTTTTAAACTAGAGATATAGATTGAATATTGTTATAAGGTAAGCTAAGTATTTATATTAATCCAACATTAACTTTCTAATTCTCACTGCTACAGATAGGATAATGAAAACGATGTTTTATCACATGTGTAATTTTCCCCCTACCTTTGAATCCCTTCCATGGGTTAAGTCCTTACCAGGGAAATTTCTGGAGAAAAGGCTACCACCCACACATCTGTGATTGTGACACAAGTCTAGTACGGTAAAAGCCTAAAAGATGTCCCACCTTCTCATCCTAAACAACCGCACGCAGTTATGACGCAAAGTTCTACATCTCAGTTCTTCCCAAAACTCCCCAACCCCGACTACCGGCGCATCCGCCACTTCCCTCTCTCAGGCTTCCCTGATCCGTCAGTCCTCTCCACCCCCGCTGCCCCCATCCTGCTCCAAGCCACAGCCACTTCTCACCCAGACACGTGTGATAAACTTTCAGACCAATTTTCCCCACCTCTACTCCTGCTTCTGCCCATCTTTTTCCACATAGCAGTGGTGGGAGCTGTCCAAACAAGTCCAGCAGTATCCCTTCCTTGTTTAAGGGCTTTCAGTAGCATCCAGTTGCATTCTGAACACCACTAGGTGCACGAGCCACCACACAACCAGTCCCTGCTCCATTCTTCCATGCTCCTCAGGCCACTTTCCTCAGCCCAGCCGGGCTCCCGCCTCTCCACCTCCCTACAGGCCTCTCTACAGCCTGAGGGGCTCAGGCCTGCAGTCTCTCCTCCAGGGGGATCCCCCTCCCAGCCCCCACCATACCCCCTAGAGCCCTTTGCCCCCAGTTCTTATTTTGCAGGTACTGGTTTAAATGCCAGTGTTTCAGCCTATAATAGGCCCAACAAGAAATTACATCAGGAACAGATGTTAGCACTAAATGCCTTTATAAATACTCTGCTAATTTTCCTGACACGTCATACTTTTTCACATTATCAGGATCAATTAGTCTTTTTTTCAGCTTCATTGGGTATAACTGACAAAAACTGAACATACTTGAGGTGCACATGATGTTTTGATGTATGTATACTCTATGAAATGAACCACAATCAAGTCTATTAACATGTCCAACACCTCAGTTACCTTTTCTGTGTGTGTGTGTCGAGACACAGGATCCACTCTCTCATTAAATCTCAAGTAAACAACACAGTATTATGAACTACCATCACCATGCTACGCAGAACTTATCCATCTTGTAAGTGCAAACTATAGATCAATTAAATTTTGTTTTTCTTAAGTGAGAATCTTGCTATGTTGCCCAGGCTGGCCTTGAACTCCCGGACTCAAGAGAACTCTTGATCCAGCTTCCCAAGGAGCGGGGATGACAGGCACATACCACTACACCCAGCTTAATTTTTTAAATATTATATTATTATTGTGGTACTAGGGATTGAACCCTGGGGCATTCTACCTCTGGGCTACACCCCCAGCCCAATTTTATTTTTTATTTTGAAACAAGGTCTCACTAAGTTCCTGAGGCTGGCCTCAAACCTGCAATCCTCCTGTCTCAGCCTCCCAAGTACTGATATTAGAGTGTAGCATATATTTTAATAAGGAAAAAGAAGATTCACAATTATTTTCAAAACTGAAAAAAGTGTTAAGCCTTCTGAGACTGCAGTATTCGACTGTGCACAGGCACAATGACAGGGGACTCAGCAAGTGGCAGGGGAGCAACTGGCTCCCTTCGCCTGCTCAGCCAATAGTCTTACCAACTGCTCCCACTATCAACAGAGGGGAAAGCAGGAGAGGCTGACTCCCACCTGTGCCCCAGAGCACAGCAGTGTCAGGACTGTTTCCACCTCGCCCATCGGAACGTGGCCTAAAGCCAAAGCGGCTTACTTCCCAGCCCCTGCCCTCCGCTCAGCCTCAGTTAGTGCTTTGCCCACAGTGAATGCTCTGAAGCCCCTAGCATTCAAATACAACCTCACCAATGGCTGCCTCATCACACAGCTCTCGGTATTAAAGTCTCTGGGAGAAATCCTTGTTTGATTTTGGCACAAAAAGAGCTAAAATCTGTCCGACAGTCCATCTCCTGGCCTTGAAGTTCCCATGCTAAGGGAAGCTGACAAGGTTCCCACTGAACTGGCCACCAAAGAGCTACAAGTGCTCACTTGCACAGCCCATTGCCAGCTGGGTGCCTGTCACCACATTTACTGTGAGCTGTTTTCCTAGATCCACTCCTAATGTCCTGTGCCTGCTTTACCTCAAGGCCCTGTGCCACTGGGTGCACCTCTAAGCACTGAGCTTCCTTGTGAAATAAGTTCAAGCACAAAGAGAGATGCTCCTCTACAGTCAGCGGGCTCATGTCCCCCACAAGCCCATCCGAAGCTCAAAACATCCTAAGCTGAAAACACACTGAGTACACATGACCTACGGAACACCATGGCTCAGCAGCACAGCCTGCAGTCTCGGCCTGCTTTGTGACCGTGGGCTGACCAGAGCTGCCCAGCCTCACAAGACATTTGCACCGCACATCGCTAGCCAAGGCAAACATTAAAGTCAAAATTCAAAGTATGGTTTCTACTGAACAAGCACCACTTTCACACCAAATCAAGTAAAAAAATCAGAATTTGGAGCCAGGCACAGTGGTACATGCCCATAAATCCAGCTCCTCAGGAGGCTGAGGTGAGGAGGATCATGAGTTAGAGGCCTGCCTGGGCAACATATCAAGACCCTGTCTCTCAAAGAAAAAAAAGTCAGAAGTCAAACCATCCTAAGTCAGGAGCGATGTGTACATCAATGATGATAAGGCTGAATCACACTGAACTGCCAGCCACACCATGGCCAAACTCTTCTGTGGTACTTTCCCTCAAAGGAGGAAGGAGAGAACTCACTTTTCTTCACTGAGGTTCTCACTTTTGTGTGTGTGTGTGTGTGTGTGTGTGTGTGTGTGTGTGTGTGTCTGTGTGTGTACGTGTGGCACTGGGGATTGAACCCAGGGACATTCTACCTCTGAGCTACACCCCCAGCCCTATTTTTTATTCTTTATTTTGAAACAAGGTCTCGCTAAGTTGCAGAGGGCCTCACTAAGTAGTTGAGGCTGGCTGCGAACCTGCAATCCTCCGGTCTCAGCCACCTAAGTACTGGGATTACAAGTGTGCACCACCACGCCCAGCTGAGGTTCTCACTTTACAGAAGCCTATGTGTGGACAAAACAGAGACGACATCCTACCTTAACTCCATCACTGGTGTGAACAACATGCTGAGGAGTGCTGGGAGGCCAGGGATGGGAGGCATTAGGGAGGTCTCTCTCAGCAGCATGGTAGAGCCTGTTACACAGTGGAATGAAAGTCAGCGTCGGGCCTGAACCTCATCTACTCAGTGGCTCCTCCTAGCTGGTCCCATTCATCCACAGCACCTCTCTTCTATTAAATCAGTCCCCATGGATCCCCAAATCCCAGCTCCCATACATCCTAGAGTTAGACACCTCATGAGGGCGCTTGGGCATTTATCCATGTTGGGATAACTCATTTGGTTACTCTTTTCTTCTCTCTCTCATTAGACTATTGGTTTTTCCAGGGCTGAGAACTTGGATTTATTCTTCTTTGTAGCCAAGCATGGAGGAACAAGTGAATGATTCCCACATCCTTGTATGAAAAGAAAATAATGCTTCATTTCTTAATATGTGCACCAGCCAATCAAGGCACTCAGAAAATAGCCTCAAGCTGTAACTTGCAAGGATAACTGCTGCTAGCAACCCAAGTCAAGGAAAGGAGGAGCAAGGAATTGGGTCAGCCAAGCCCTCCAATTACCGGTTGCATTGACTGAAAGTGAGGCTGCAACCAGCATCCTCTGGTGCGGGTCTGCTGGGGCGTCACTGATGACAACAGAGTTAATGCTCTCCTTCTCTATCCAGACGCACCTGCAAGGAAAAGTGAGTGGCTACTGACCCACTGACCAGGCAATGGAGACTGCCCAGCACACTGAGTGCACCACAAACAGTCAAATGTGACGATCCAGAGGTGGAGCAGCATAGGGCTGCCCAGTGTCCTGGTCTCCTTTTCCTGGGCCCCTCCCCCTACTCCACTCACCTTGCATGGGCCTGACCTCTCCTTGGCCTTAAGCACCATCCACGTGTGAGGGCCAAACTTGCTCCCACAACCCAGACTCTGTCCTGTGCTCCAGCCCACACAGCCCTCACGTGCATCCCAGCAGAGCGGAATCAATGGGCCCACCTGACTCCTGTTACCTCAGCAGAGGCTGCCCCCAGCTCCACAAAGGCACCCTCATTTCTCTTCGTCCCTCATCATTGACCTCAATCAAACTCTAGCCAGCGAGTCCCATTTCTGAAGGTGCTTGTCAAGCTGCCCATGTCTGCTCCTCCTGCCCTGGCTTCAGGTTACACCAGTGACTAGCCTCAGAGGTGTGCTCCTGCCTGAGGTCCCTCTACTCTGAAATCCAACACGTTCTTCACATGGGGCTCCTCAAACTTCAGTGCACATGCAGGGCTCCTGGGGAACTTGTGAAAATGCACACTCACTCAAAGGATCTGTGTGGGGCTAAGCATCTGCGTTTCCAACTGCTCCCCAGGGATGCCTCTGTTACCTGTCCTTTGAGGAACTTTGAAAGGCCAAGCTTCACCCAAAGTGATCTTTGTGTGTGGGGGGGTGTTACTGAAGACTGAACTCTGGGGGCACTCTACCTCTGAGCTACACCCGCAGCCCTATTTTATTTTTTATTTTGAAACAGGGTCTCGTTAAGTTACCATGTGCTGGCCACGAACCTGCAATCCTCCTGTCTCAGCCTCCAAAGTACTAGAATTAGAGGTGTGCACCGTTGTGCCTGGCTCAAAGTGATCATTTTTAAACACACATAGTAAGGCTTTCCAAATGTGCTTGGATGAAGTCTCAAATGTGGCTTATGAAACTTGACACAAGGCATACAGTTCTTGCTCCCCTGCCAATTCTCCAATCATACTGAACTTACTCAAAGTCTTCACAAGTGCGAACCCTCAAATTTAGGCCTATCCCCTTGCCACTGGAACCACCCCCAACCTTCTGCTTCCTTCACCACCATCTGCACCTAGACTAACTCCTCTGCAGCCTTCAGGTCTCGGGTTTCTCTGGAAAACCTCCACGGCCTTCCAACTGTGGCCAGGCCCCAGATGGCCCTCATGATATTCTGTGGCCCCTTCCTACCAGGTCCCTTGTCACCCTATGTTGTCAACACCGGTTTTCTCCCCTCCACCACCACTGACCCATGATCTCGGTGAAGATGACAACTGTATCCTGCTCTCTACAGTCCCCAATTCACACTGCTCCTGGCACACAGTGGCACTCACAGACCCACTGAGTAACAATCACAACAAGAACAGAAGATGAACGACACTGCAGAATGCTAATAGAGAATGGCTTTCATGGAAGACCGAAAGAATTAGCAGGGAAACTGGGCTGAATTAAAAACATTCCAACAGTTTAGATATGAAGAAAGATTAGTTTCTGATGAGGTCTATAAATAGAGCAGAGAAAAAGATTTCATGGGAGAATTAATCATACCTGAACTTGGATATTCTGGTCAAACTATGACACTTCAGCTCATAAGGGTTAAAAGGCCCATGGAGAACAGCCTGCACACACAAAACACAGAGAGTAGCCAATAAGCGAGACACCACTTACACAAATTCTAAAAGTCCAGGGTCTGCTCATACTTTAAAAAAGTCTCAATAAGCCAGGCGTGGTGGCGCACGCTTGTAATCCCAGTACTTTGGGAGGCGGAGACCGGAGGATCCGGATTCGCGGTGCGCGCAACTTCGTGAGACCCGGTTTCAAAATAAAGCATAAAAAAATAGGGCCGGGGGTGTAGCGCGGAGGTAGAACGCCCCTGCGTTCAATCCCCGGTACCGCAAAAAAAAAAAAGTCTCAATAATAACACTTTAAAGAGTCAGAAATAAAAAGTGCTTTAAACAAGGTATTTTTCTGGAATGCAACTGATTCCTGTACATATATAATGTGAAAGGGTACTGAATACTTTAGTAAAAGTATCATTCCTTTAACTGCAGCAGGCCAGTCAGGCTGAACAGGCAGGCCTGAGGCCACAGGACCAGAGGCTGGGGTAATAAAAGTGGGGTCCCTGAACAGAAAAGGGACCTTCCAGACAGTCCCCTTCTCCAAATGGGTCCAACCCCAGCGCCCAGCCAAGGAGCCAAGCAAGCCACAGGAAACCTAGACCGGCAGCAGTTCTCAAGAGCCAGAATACCGCATTTCCTTCCATCAGGGAAACCGCACACTCATTCACTTTGGAAAGGTTAAAAGCAAGACAAAAACTAGGCAGAGCTTTCCTCTATGCCTTCTTGAGCACTAAACCCCAGCTTACTTCTTAGGAATACAGGCTTCAAGGTGAGAAAAATGATAACATCAAAAACCAGTTGGGTGTGGTGGCTCGTGCTTGTAATCCCAGTACCTGGGAGGCTGAGACAGGAGGATCACAGGTTCGAGGACAGCCTCAGCAAGTAGTGAGACTCTCACCAACCTAGAGAGACCCTGTTTCAAAACTAAAAAAAAAATTGGGCTGGGGTTGTAGCTCGGAGGTAGAATGCCCCTGGCTTTAATCCCCAGTACCCCCACACACACACACACAAACCAAACAGGAAAGAAAAACTATCATGACTGTGGTACAATTCTTACTGTATCCTGTAGAATGGCATTAAGCTTAAGCTTTTTGATTATACTTTAAACAATTCCTCACATCACCTTGCAGCTTGGGGTGCCCAGTCTATTGGAAGAAGAGCTCTCCAGCAAAATCTGAATCAGATGTTTCTCATCATCCTTCCCTGGAGAGGACATAGACCCATCCGCCACTTTTTCTACTGATTTGGAAAACAGACCCTTGAGAAATTCATGGCTTTGCTAAACAAAACAAGAAAAGTTTGGTTAAAAGGAAAACTTACGATATTACTTTTTACACTGATTACATACTGAGCTGACAATATTTTAGACACACTGAGTTAAATAAAATATCATTAGATTTTTTAAAGGAAAACATATTAAAAGTACCTTATTCTAACCTAATCAAAACATTTCATAGAGCCGGGAGTGGTGGCGCATGCTTGTAATCCCAGTACTTTGGGAGGCAGAGACCAGAGGATCCGGGTTCGCGGCCAGCCTCAGCTCTCTCTCTCTCGCTCCCTGTCCTCTCTCTCTCTCTCTCTACTTAGCAAAGGCCCTCCGCAACTTCGTGCGACCCGGTTTCAAAATAAAGGATAAAAACTAGGGCCGGGGGCGTAGCTCAGAGGTAGACCACCCCTGGGTTCAATCCCCGGTACCGCAAGAAAAAAAAAAACATTTCATAGGCATAATTTTATTCTGATCTGTACATCATTAAGGTATAAAGAGACAGTTTTATCAACTTCATTTTAAAATTCAAAAGAAGAGCCAGGCGTGGTGGTACACACTAATAATCCCAGTACTTGGGAGGCTGAGACAGGAGGATCACAGGTTTGCAGCCAGCCTCAGCAACTTAGTAAGGCCCTTAGCAACTTAGAGATACCCTGTTTCAAAAAATAAAATAGGACTGGGGCTGTAGCTTAAAGGTATAATGCCCTGGGTTCAATCCCTAGTACCATACATACACACACACACACACACACACACACACACACACACACACAAAATAAAAACCTTTACATTTCAGCCACCAGAGAATTTAAAAGAAACTTTTTTTTAAAGAAAACTATCTTATATACAAAATCTGAATTTTACTTGGGGAATATTACCATAATTCCTGTTTTTCACATATTAAATAGATATTTAACCAGATTTTCAGTTAATATTTTGCTAGACTGTCCTTTCCCAATTCCCAGCATCCAGCAGAAATCACAGAAGTATCATGAAAGACCTTTAACATCAGGCACACAAGTTGCTTCTCTGAAACCAAGAAAAATAACTTTACAAATGATACTGAAAGAATCTTTGAATTACTTGAAATAGTTGAAATACTTTGTTAATGACTTCCACTATGAAGATAATTCTTGGAATCCACTAAAAAAACAGAGAACACTTTCAAATCTAATTTTTATTTCAAGAAGAAAAATAAAAGCCGGGCATGGTGGCACATGCTCATAATCCCAGTACTTGGGAAGCTGAGACAGGAGGATTGCAGGTTCGCGACCAGCCTCAGCTACTTAATGAGGCTCTCCACAACTTAGTGAGACCCTGTGTCAATATAAAGGATAAAAGATAGGACTGGGGATGTAGCTCAGATGTAGAATACCCCTGGGTTCAATTTCCAGTACCGCAAAAAAAAAAGAAGAAAAATAATAGCTTGGACAGGAAACCAACAAAAACAATACCCAGCCACCATAATGTAGTTTCAGAGACATCTAGAAGACATTTTAAATGGTACCACAGATCTTAATACAGCATTCCAGATAATGAAAAGCAACCCCCTCATCCTCTCATCATTCCTTAAGACCCTCAGAGATGAAGAAAAGCACACCCCCAATCACACCCCACACACACACACACAAGCGCGCACACGCGCATGCACTCTGACAACTACAAAGGCCCATACTTTTGACTCATAGGTTTCCTCCGCGAGCTCAGCATGGCCCTCCCTGATGAGGATGTCCCTTATGTTGATGGTGTCCTGCAGTTCTGAGCAGCGATACACATCCACATGCAGGACGCTGTGCACAACTGAGAAGACCTTCACCAGGAGAGCACACCCGCTCACCAGGGAGGCAAAGCGCTCACTGGCCCTGCTGCTCCAGCACTCGCCACAAACAAGAGACTTTGCAGAGGGCCGCATCTTGCAGATCTTAAATTCCAAAGCCTAAAGGACAGAAATGCTCGCTGAAACCATTTTGTAAATGAGTGAAATATTCATCCCAAATACCACTAGAAATAACTTTGCTCACGTCTCTCATCACTGAGCTCAAAACTCCTCCTATAACAATCTGGGGAAGCGAGGGTTTCCCAGCTGAAGAAACCTGGCTTTGCTTTTTATCAACAAGAAGCAGTGCAGAGTAATTTTGAGACTGTTTACACATTCATAAAAGGGGCACGTGTAGATGTGGCTCCAGCCCCTCTAAATTCTGCCAGGTGTCAACACAACCAGAAATATTGAAATACTAAGTAATTTTTTTTTTGCTAGGTTTGAAATCCTTCAAATATTTTAACTCACTCCAAAACCAATAATGGCAAAAATATCTATGGCGAGCTGGGCATGGTGGCACATGCCTGTAATCCCAGTACGTGGGACGCTGAGACAGGAGGATCCCAGGTTCAAGACTAGCCTCAGCAACTAAGCGAGGTTCTCAGCAACTTAGTGAGGCTCTCAGCAACTTAGCAAGACTCTGTTTCCAAATAAAAAATAAAATAATGCCGGGCGTGGTGGTGCACGCTTGTAATCCCAGTACTTTGGGAGGCAGAGACCGGAGGATCTGGGTTCACGGCCAGCCTCAGCTCTCTCTCTCTCTCTCTCTCTCTCTCTCTCTCTCTACCTAGTGAGGCCCTGTGCAACTTCGTGAGACCCGGTTTCAAAATAAAAGTATAAAAAAATAGGGCCGGGGGTGTAGCACGGAGGTAGAACGCCCCTGGGTTCAATCCCCGGTACCGCAAAAAAGAAAAATAAAATAAAATAAAATAGTGCTGGGGGGTATCACTCGGAGGTAGAATGCCCCTGGGTTCAATTCCCAGCACCACAAAATAAAAGAAAAAAAAGCCCTATGACAAAATATTCTTTGACAACAGAAGCCAAATTTGGCTCATGTGACACAAGTCCCTTCCCCGTTCTAGGTTTGGCTGTGCTATGGTAAGCTGAAGGGCAGGAGCCCCATGCTCTCCAGCCAGATCCCTTCTAGCATTCAACACTCATACCACAGAATCTTCTCTAGCTTACCTGGAACGGAAGCTCAAGAAACTGACATGGAATCTCCATTAAAAGGTCTAGGTCCACATGAGACCGATTGCCATAGTCTACAAAGAATACCTAGAAGATAAAGAGAACACTTTGATACAGAGTCAAGAACAAGGTCCTACTTGATGCTGGAAACAGTGTTCTTACTCTAAGTCTGTAATTACAGACTTCTAAGAGTGACCTGGGCTCAAATCCACACATGATCAGAGAAATACTTTGAACTACTACTCTCATTGTACATTTTTTATATTTAATTTCTACCTTTAATTAGAAAAGATTTTTTATAAACTGCTGTAAGTTTGTCTCCTTTTCCTTTAAGCAATTTGTTATAAAAACATACCTCTGCAGAATTTCCAGAAACATAAAGGATTTGGGCTCTAAAGTAGCTTTCCTTATCAAAGTCAGCAAAAGGCGCCAGACAGACCAAGTCCGGGTGTGGGTGAGCAGGCAGGGGCACCAGCTCCAGCTGGTTCATCTCAACAGTCAGCTTTCTCAGCAGCTCTGCACTCCTTTCATCAGTTCTGTACCCCCAGAAGTGCCCCACTTCCACCACCTGAAAAGGAGGGGATGGGCAGAGTGAAGCCTAGAAAGGGACCACACAGCAGCACACAAGCTCCTTCCTGGGTGCACGCGCATCCCATGGGTTGCTTATAGGTGCTTATGAGGAGAAAAAAACAGAGGGGGTTCTGGCCAACTACTGTAAGGAAAAGTGTATAGTCAATTCTGTTCTTGGAGGCACAAGACTCATACCCAAGTACTAACGGCTCTGAGAGGTCACACAAGAGAAGAATCATTTTGTTTTTGTTTAGCCCAGATGACAAGCCAATACCACAGGGCCTCGGTGCCCTCCAGGCTGGCGAGGGCCAGGTGCGGTGCAAATGCACAGCCCACTGGCTGAGCAATGGCAGGTGGGGCCTGGACAGAGAGTGGATGTTCCATCAAAAGGGCACCGCTGAGCAGCTTTGCCATTGCTGCCACAGCCCGTGAGGGCCCACAATTACTAGTGCTCCAATCTGGCTGCAATCCAGATTTCTGTATGGAATTTCCCAATGAGGTGTAGCTGTAGATTTACCAGAAAGCACAGAAATATTTTTACTGAAATTTTATTTCTAAGAAGTAGCCACAGCCAGATGTAGTGGTGCATGCTTGTAATCCCAGTACTTGGGAGGCTGAGACAGGAGGATCACAGGTTCGCAGTCAGCCTCAGCTACTTAGTGAGACCCTGTTTTAAAATAAAGAATAAAAAATAGAGCTGGGGGCACAGCTCAGAGGTAAGAATGTCCCTGGGTTCAAACCCCAGTACCGCAAAAAAGAAAAAAAAGAATAAAAATATTAGGGCTGGGGGTGTAGCTTAGAGGTAGAATGCCCCTGGGTTCAATCCCCAGTACTGAAAAAAAAAGTAAAACCACACCCCAATAATAATGGTGCCAATGCTAGTTTTGTTGATACATTATGCCAATTAATTTTTTGTGTGCGTATGGTACTGGGAATTGAACCCAGAGGCATTCTACCTCTGAGCTACACCCCCAGGGTCTCAGTAGATTGCTGAGAGACTTCCTAAGTTGCCGAGGCTGGCTTTGAAACTGTGATCCTCCTGTCTCAGCCTCCCAAGTACTACGATTACAAGTATGTGCCACCATGCCTGGCTCGCCAGTATTTTTGACATGTATCTCACTAAATATTTTTAGTTTAGCATTTTAAATGTACTTGACATTTTAAAATTTAACTTTGAAGCCAGGCGTGGTGGTGCACGCTTGTAATCCCAGTACTTGGGAGGCTGAGACCAGAGGATCCGGGTTCGTGGCCAGCCCAGCTACTTAGCAAGGCCCTCTGCAATTTAGTGAGACCCTGTTTCAAAATAAAGAATAAAAAACAATAGAGCTGAGGGTGTAGCTCAGAGATAGAATGCCCCAGGTTCAATCCCCAGTACCACAAAAAAAAATAAAATTAACTTTGATTCTAGAATAAATATGTGCTTCATTTTCCACCTTAGTCATATTCTAATTTAACAAGAACGAAAACACAAGCTCAGGCACATTGCTATACATTGGGGTGCACAGGCCATGTGTACAAGCTTACTTACTGTGTGCACATGACATTTCTAGGCTTAGAGAAGGGGAAGGCTCTGAGACTCCATTCCATCATTCTCACCTCTGTGACGTCGATAGTTAGGAGGAGACCGGCAACTGTCTGGGACTTGTCTAATGTGTTGAATGAGACTTGCATAGGATCTAACGTCTGCTTCTGGAAGTCCACATTCACCCTATAAAACACAAGTTTTGTAAAAAGACAATAAAAACCAAGTATACCCCCCCAAAAAAAACCATATTTACACATGTGAGGTTAGCACGTGACCTACTCTTAATATTTTTACAAGAAAACATTTTAATAAAATTCCTAAGCCAGCACTTTAGTTTAGATCTTGAAAGCCCCTCAAAGGTTCCTGCACTGAAGGCTTGGTGGCCAGATCACGGCCCTACTGGAGGGTGGTGGAACCTTTAGGAGGTGGGGCCTCGTAGAAGGACACCAGGTCACTAGGGGCATGCCCTTGAAGGGGATAACTAGGACACCAGCTCCTTCCTGTAGCTCTCTCTCTGCTTCCCGGCAGCCATGAGGTGAGTGATTTCCTCCACCAAATGCTCCTGCCACAATGTACTATGCTGCCACAGGCCCAAAGAAACAGGGCCAACCAACCGTGGGCTGAAACTAGGAGCCCAAATCTACCTTTCCTCTTCTAAGCTGATGACCGCATGTATTGGTCACAGCCAGAGATCCTGAGTCTGATCTCACCTCTCAAGTGAATTTGTGTGGCCTCCTGAGCGGCCCTGGAAGTGATGCACACCCTTGTAATTATGAGCTACCCTTCAAGAATACATTCTAAAATTCATTACTCTTACAGAATATCTACTTTTTTTAAAAATTTATTTGGTGGTACTGAGAATTGAAGCTAGGTGCAGTCTACCTCTAAGCTATACCCCCAGCCCTTTTTATGTTTTTTTGTTTTGAAATAAGGTTTTGCTAGGCTACTGAGAGACTCGCTAAGTCCTCGAACATGTCCTCGCTATGTTCAAGGCTGTCCTTGAACCTGTGATCCTCCTGTCTCAGCCCCCAAATACTAAGATTACAGGCATGCACCAGCATGCCTAGCTAGAATATCTGCTTTCAAGGGTACAAATTCTTTTTTTTTTTTTTTTGCGGTACCGGGGATTGAACCCAGGAGCATTCTACCTCCACGCTACACCCCCGGCCCTATTTTTTTATACTTTATTTTGAAACCGGGTCTCACAAAGTTGTGGAGGGCCTCACTAGGTGAAGAGAGAGAGAGACAGAGAGACAGAGAGAGAGAGTGCTGAGGCTGGCCGTGAACCCAGATCCTCCGGTCTCTGCCTCCCAA